>JBBMFX010000007.1:8687360-8698445 GCA_037832545.1 Rhabdalestes septentrionalis | reverse complement strand
TATATATATATATTTATTAATTTGTTTATTTTTTGGTGTGTGTTTAAAAAAATCCTCAGGGACACACTTTGGACTATATATTTTTTTTCACAGACAGCAAAAATATGTGCCATTTGGGCTTTCATGAGGATTGCTTTGACAACCACTGATGTTCAGAATGCTCCTCTAATCCTGACAGTAATTATCACCATGGCTTGATCTTATATCACAATAGCTGACCACCACAGAAAAAGCCTAGCAATGATAGGGGTAATACATACCTGGTATGACACCTACCATAGAAAGACGTTCTGTATGTGGATCAGCTTTCACAACCTTTAATGAGAAATATGTGAAACAAAAGAGGACATTGTATCCTGACAGTAATACATGACAAACAACATTATTTAAAATGTTAGCTGCACAGGTGTGCTTTGTTTTACAGCTGAAGCTACAATGAAGATTTGTTGTTAAACCAAACAATGAGGCAAGTCAAATGGAAATGGTCAGAATTATAAGTATTCTTCTTGAAAATTAGGAATAGTTCATCCAATTTTCTTTCATTAATTTGGCTAAAACAATATTTTACACAGTTTTCCTAATACACTTGATGTAGTCCATTAGTTGTTTGGTCTAATAGCTCTCCATAGCCTTGCTCCTCCCTACCATACACAAATCCTGCCTTCTTACTCTCCCTCTCACTCTCTCAGTTCTTCTGGCACTAATATTCTTCTTGTTCCACACACAAGACCCTAATAATATACATGTCATAAAATTTCCCTTCCACCATGACTCTGTAATATGGAGTGTAATATGTGTGTTTTTTTCTTGCTATGTAAAGCGACCTGTGTGAAAGGCACTCTATAAATTGAACGTATTATTAGTATTTATTATAGTTTAGCCTCCACATTTCTAATTTAGTTCAACGTAGCTAACAAACACAAAGTACAAATACATCTATAAATACATCTCTAAAACTTCTCTCAGCCCACATATACCACATCTAACTTGTAAAAACATGTGCTTTGAATATACCTGACCCAACTTCATTATTCATTAGCTATGTTTTACATCAACAAGATTATTGTCAAAAAACAGTAAATGAAAGGCAGTAATGTGTTGTTGTGATTCATTTGTATTGAACAGATGCACATATTGAATCCAGTAAATATAAAGCACTAAACAAATGTCCCACTTGTGGGACTAATAACGTTTATCTTGATGGAAAAATATTTTAACATATTTTCCCTTTAGGAGCAGTTCTTCTGAAACTCTGTTTTGACTCTAGTGCCCAGTTCTGCCCAAAGTTCCATTATCACTTTTCATTTAGCACTTAGGTTGTTCAGCTATTTGATAAAAATAAGTCAGCCCAACAAGCCATCATCACCAATTCTCCCATATTCATGTAGGTTAAGATTCCTTTACACATATCAAGGTTATCAAGGTTATTACCCGACAAATCTCATTGACTATACTGATTGTACTGATTATATTGTTAATAACTCTGCTGACAAATTCGTTGTTCATTGTTGATGACTATATTTGGCCAGTGATGTGTATTCCCTATTTATTCTCTCTTACATTCCACATGTGTGACCATGCTGCAAGATCGTATAACTTGTTCTTTTGGGATTGATCCAAGACAAACTGGTCGTTTCCACTGAGAGTTGGTTAAAAATTCCCCTTCATAAAAGCACAGTAAGTTACAGTAAACTACACAAGCTCAGAAACTGTGACCACGGAGTGCTGAAGTAGTGGCTTCTCAAAGCTTACTCTGGGATTTCAGAATGCCTTTGAAAAAAAAAAACAGCACATGAACTGTTGTCAGCACACAAGCAGCATTGATAGGAATGTCATGGCTGAGTGTCTGCATGCAAGCATAAGATCATCATGTGCAATATCAAGCCTCAGAAAAAGCTGTAGATTTTATCGATCCTGGATCAAGAGACCTGCTGCCCTGCACATTTTAGTGTTTCCCTAATTCCAACCTATAGAAATAATACCTTTATGTATTTGCTTTTCATTTATTAGAATTCTAATTTATATATACTGGTAAATTACAGCATTTGTGCACAAATTGATTGATAAATTGAATAATAAGCCTATTAACAGCCCCTTATTGGATTGAAGTGGGTCTGACACTGAATTGTATTTGCTTTTCCTTTATTGGAATTCTAAGTTTATATATACTGGTCAATTACGGTATTTGGTGCACAAATTGATTCATAAATTGATTAATCTGACAACACATTTGTTCAACATCTTCGGTTCAGCAATGCATCTCGAACCCACACAAGTATGATCTGTCCTATTTCAACATAACACTCTGTATTAAATATTTTTACATATTCTGGATGTGCACGTACCCACATACACGCAGTGTGGATCAAAGAGCTCTGGCCGACGTCCACAACCTCTCTGTTATGTTGGCGCCCCCTTGTAGCTTTTACTGTTTCCACTCTTCATGGGAGGATTTCCACAAGATTTTGGAGTCTTTCTTTGGGAATATTTGCCCATTTAATTTATACAGCATCAATGGGATCAGACACTTATGCTAGACTAGAAGGCTTGGCTCGCAATCTCCATTCCAGTTTATTTGTCTGTGCGGGACAGTCAGGTTCTTCTTGGAAGTGTGGCGTTGCATAATATATATATTGGTATGCTGAAGCACTAAGAGTAAACCCTTCACTGGAAATGAGGGTCCTAGCCCTGACCCTGAAAAACAGGTGTGTCCCAATACTTTTCTCCATATATTGTACATAGTGTGACTACAGTCTGCTCCAGGAAGAGTAGTTGAAATGCAACACAGCAGCCTCATATAAACAGTATAGTTTCAAATCAGAATAAGAGTTCATGAGGCTGGAGATCTTTTACTGGTTTTTGAATCACAGTCTCTCCCTGCATCCCTGTGGAACTGCATTCGCTAGTGTGGGACCTGAAAAGACACAAAGGGAGATTCACGACTGCGTACACAAAACGCATAAATACACTGCGTCTTGCCAACAAGTGCGCTCTTGTCCTGGTAATGTTGGTGGAGGTTGTGACGTTCTTCAACATGCTCACATTCCAAAATAATTCTTGACCGAGAGAGAAACGCAGCATGTGGGAATTTACAGCTTGGGAAAAAGTGCTGTGCCCTCGCTAGAGGCAAGTATAAAAAAAAAAAAAAGCGGCTGTGATGTAAAATGGATAAAAGTACAAGTGATAAAGCCGGTGAAAGCGTCCATCTACCAGCTCTTGTAGTTTAGGTAAGTATCCATGTGTCTTGTTTATGACTTTTAAGTGTCTTGAGTTCTTCTCAGCAGGCTCCTGTTGACCTGGCAAATGTTAGGTTTGGCCGAATGGAATGATAGTAGACTGTCAAACCACAGGTTCAGATAAAGGTTTGCTTGTTTGTTTGTTTCTGAACGTCAATTTATCGCATATTAGGGTCGCCTTTGTCCCTAATGTCGCAACTCGTTTAACCACTCTAAACATGTCATGGTTTGTGTCAAGTATTGTTCAGTGATCACCGTTACATTTCAAAAACCTATAAACTTTACACGTATTTCGGTTTTTCACTTTTTTCAGAGTAAATTCAGCCTGTCACTATAGTTTGCAACCTTTTTTTTTATTTTATGTAAAAGTATTTCATCAAAAAATTACAGTACGTTAACTACCTGTAATCCTCACAAGACATTACAATTAAATTGTTACAATAGGCTGAAATCATTATGAAGTCCCTTGACAAGTTATCCTTCATTTGACAACATCCAGGTGCTTTTTAGTGTGTCTCCTGATATTAGTTACCAGTGTTTTCTTTGGGGCTTGGCATCAGTGATATGTCATCCATCATCATTACCATGAACAATCAAGCAAGGAGTGCTTGGTAGCATCACAGTCAACTGAACATCAGAAATAAGACTAATAATAACTAGATAACATTTCTGCAAGAAAATGCAAAGTGTGATTGTGTGGTTGCTATAAACCATTGTTTGAAGACACTGAACTTTGGTTTTATTCCCCCAAAAATTGTTAAAATTTCTGCTCACAGCAGAGTATTGAACTGGTGTATTTTCTGACTGCAGCAATAAAACAAACTAAGAAACGAACTGCAAGGCAAATGAAGATTCATTATGAGCGCACCATATTAGACCCCTGAACCATGAAGCAGGCGTTAACTTGCTGTCTAATGTCAAACTACTTATGGTTAAAACAGCTGTAAATTGGTTGGGACAAACAACTTTTACCTGAAAACTTGATTCACAGGCAGCTTATTTTTAAATAAACTACAACAACCAGTGACATACCTCTTTCTTGAAACTGACCTGAGCTTTAGTGTCTTGAAGTCTGTCTTTGAGCCTGCTGTGTGTTTAACTCTAAAAGATGTATTTGCTACTCTGTGTTTTGTTGATTTCTCTCTCTCCAATACACACTTGCCCCTACACTCTCTCTCTTCATACATTACAGAGGCATCTTGACCACAAATAAATGCACAATACACCAGATTTTAAAGAATGTTTTAGATAAATAAAATAATAATAATAAAAATGTATTAAAGAGCAATATTGTGATTGCTTCCACACTCAGAATAATAATTCTAAGAATTGTAGCTGAAATGTGATTCAGCTAGTCAAATGTATCAGTCTTGAGTTCTCAAAAACTATATGTCTCTGTATTGAACTCAAAGTGTACCATCATTAAAAGGAGGATACTTGTTCCTCTGTCTGAAGCCTCTGAATCAAAGTTTGTCGGGACATCTCCCAAAAAGAAGTGATGCAGGATGTGCAATTTTACTGCTGGGCACTATTCTGGTGTTACTATAAGAATATTGTAAGAAGCAAAATTATAGACTGCTATGCAATGTAAGAATCTACAACATGTATCTGTTTTGTAAGTATTGTGGACTGAATGTGAATGTTTGAATGTGAATCTGCGAGCAGTGTTAAATAATGCAACCATTTTATTCATTACTTCTTGTGTGAGTCAGAATGAAATGAACAGAGTATGGACATTGTATTTGTTACCTGAAAAATGTTGTAGCTTATAGTGTGGAGCTGTGTACAGTCATTGCCTCATACACCTTATCTCTTTTCTAGCATTATGTGTTTTATCATAGCCTTTTCCAAACATTCCTTGCATATTTGTTTCCGTCGTCATTCAGAGCTAACATTTGGCAATTTGGTACAGAGTGGAATATTTTGGTCATTTCGACCTGCACACATTCCTTATTATATTGATAAAATAAACCTCTAATTTGTAAGTAGTTTGATTGGTGGTTAATGGCCAACCAGTCAGACAGTTAGATGAGTGTTTCTTAATATATCATGAGTTAATACTTTTTCTTATTGAACTTGAATGCCAGGAAAGTTAAGTGTTTTTTTAGTTATTTGTTTATCTTAAATTAATGTAGTTTTACATTGTTATGTTAACTTGGCCTGTATCATTTATTTTTTAAAGCATTAAGAAGCATATTTTACTGAACAAATGATTTTGTAGCTCCTTAATAACTAAACCCAGGGGTGTCAAGCTCCGGTACTGGAGGGCAAGTGTCCAGTACAGTTTAATGATTCTCCTCCTCAAACACATTCATTAAACCTAACAATTAACTGGCAAGGTGAACCAGATGTTTAAGATCAGGGAAATCACCAACATGTGCTGGACCATGTCCCTCCAAGACTGGACTTCCACTCCCGTGGGTAACCAGATCACAGTTATCATATTTGTGAAATGAGAAACAAATATTGGTAGTTGAGTGTTTAATATAACTTAAGAAAGCATGAAACATTTGGCAGTGATTCATTAGATTCAAGTAAATCATAATCCACCTTTTCCTGTCCGCCTGGCAAACCTTATAATATTTGCTTCATCAGTGACTTGTTATGCAAAGAGATGTAGGCTGCATATCATTGAAAACCAGTCGAATTAGGTCACTCAAGAGGTTTGACATACATTTGTCTGAAATGGCAGATGACCATATGTCCCAGTCATCAAACAGCCCAGAGAAAACATTTGGTACAAAAACAAAACAAGCTTTTCCTGCTGGGTCTTCCACTGACTCATGCAGTCTACCAGGAAGATTGTCATATCAGCTTACAGCATGTTATCTCTAAGTTAGGATATTAACTGGCTGTGCACACATGAGGGAATAAAGAGCAGCTCAAGTCAAACAGATCCCTCCGGACAGAGAATTGCAAAGTAATTAGGAGAAGATTTGCAGCAGGACAGAGCAAGTCTAAACATTTCTCTGATACACCTGGTGTGCAGACTGCCTTGAGAGCTTGTTTGCATTTGACAGTAAAATAGTCATGTGCTGGTGAGGAGAGAGCGAGTAGCCTTTAATTTATAAACAACTGAGAGACTCTGCTCTTCCCGCTCACCTCGATCAGGCACGAGACACGGTGTGGAAGAAGTCAAAAGAAGGCTGATTTCTAGATGCTCTCAGAATTCAACTGCAAATCACGTTAATATCTAAATGGACTTCTCCACTTTTAAGGTAATAATTGCCTGAAAGCTTCCAATGTTTATTTCCAGTGTCATTGTATATTTTGTATACTGTAGTCATCCTTGTTTTGGCATAATTTGTTGGGGTTTTAAGTATTTATCTTTACATTAAATACATAATGGAATGTGCTAGAACAAGGACAGTTATAGTTAAAATTCATATATTTGTGTCTCGGTACATGCTGTCATGAACGTTTCATCTCCAGGAACTATGAATACAGCATTGCATATAAAAGAGCAGTTCTGTTTTTCAGTGCATGATGAACAGCTTAACTGGATAATGCCTAGTAATTCATTGATTATATTTAAGTTTATAAAGTGTAACAAATTACTGTGGTATAAATTCTGTGATAAACATTTAACTTGTTGCAAGCACCATGTTACTAACATCAGAATCAAGGTAGAAACAAAGAATTTGTACACAATAAATACAACCCAACTAACCTATATGGTTATATGCTTCTTCACAGATTAAAACTGCTGATGTGAAAATGTTTATCTGGCTCAGCCTTGTGTTTGGATTCCAAGCCTCTCTTCTCATCTTACCGGTCAGAAGCAAACACTCCTGTCTAATATCTGATGACAAGCTTTCAGCTGACTGCCAAGGCCTTCGACTACAGCGCGTCCCTGTGGAAAACCTACCTTCCTCTCTAGAGCATGTAGATCTGTCCTATAACATGCTCCAGGTCATCCAAAACCTGGACTTTGCTGGATTGCCTCTCCTACGTGTTCTATTTCTTCAGTTCAACAATATATCTGTGATTGAGGATGATGCCTTTCTGAAAAATCCTCTACTAGAGCATCTGAATATCTTCAACAACTCATTGACAGTAATTCCATCGAAAGCCATTGCACCCCTCAGCAAGCTAAACAACATAGAAATGTCTAATAACCTCTACACTGAGGCAACTCTGGATGATGTGTTTTTGAATTTCACAAATCTGAAAGTATTATCCATGGGTGGACCTGTCGTTAGTATTTTGAAAGAAGGGGACCTTGATGTGTTACGGAATATTTCTCTGGAAAAGTTTGCCATCAAAACTGGATCTAGTCTGGATGTTTATGAACAAGGATATCTGAGGAACATACAAACAAATAATATGTGGCTGGATGTGGCTTTAGATAACAGAATGGATGCACTACCTATGATATTAAAGGACCTTGCAAATAAAACATTTCATGTTCTCCGCTTTCGTAATCTCTTTGAGTTTAAGTACTACACAGACAAAGAGGATATTTTCAATGGGTTACAGTATATTAATTCCCAGCAGCTGGTCTTTCATCGAGGTAAATTCAGTGAAGAGCTCCTGAGAATGGCCCTTGTTAATTTGCAAAAAAGTCAAATTAAAGAACTAGGACTTCTGTACACTGATTTTGCCCGTTCACAGGTCTTTGTTGATAGTGAGCAGGCCTCCAGTGTGACAGATCTACAGCTGGAGGTGCTGGTTCTCTCGTAAGTATTACAACTGCTTGCCTCAAATAAATAAACCTTGTGAATCATAATCATAGCACTTTGGCCCAGTCTAATATGTTTTTGTAACAGGGACATCAGCAACCCAGACATCCTGCGCTTTGATTGGCGTTTCACATGGTTAAACAAGATCCGTCACCTGCGCATCCACAATGTCAACTTCAACAGCGTTCCCTGTGATGCATGGGAAGAGATGAATGGGGTTGAAATCCTGGATGTCTCCAAAAACCAACTAAAGGACATATATCTATTTAACCAGCAGTGTGACTACAGAGAAACAATGCCATCACTTCTAACATTCAACCTCAGCAATAATCAGCTGACCAGCCTCAGTTCGTTTGCATCTCTTGCTAAGGAGTTCAAGCAGCTGCAAACAATTGATATCAGTCACAATCAGCTTGGTTCTGAAGGAAACAAATGCGCTTGGAAACAGAACATCACTACTCTTATTGCTAACCATAACAGTATTAATACTGGAAGTTTCAAATGCCTTCCCACCACCTTAATGTACCTTGATCTCGCATATTGTAACATAGACCAGCTAGACATGGATTATTTTAAGCAAGCTGTTGGTTTGAAGAAGATCATACTTAGTGGTAACAAGATTAAATTTATTCCCCCTGGTTGGAGGAGTCCAAATCTGAAGTCACTAGCTTTGGATGGGAATTCCTTTGGCCTTATTAGTATGAGATATTTTAAGGGAATGCCTAACCTGGAGCAACTGAGGGCAGGCAACAACCCTTACCACTGCACCTGTGATCTCCACGCCTTTATACAAGAGACCACTGGCAAGGGTAAAATCCAGATCACAGACTGGCCTGATAATTATAGGTGTTACTACCCAGAAGACCTGCTTAACACAATGATAAATCAGTATTTCCCAGGTCATGTGGCCTGTGATGTCAGACTCGTCATTGTTATTACTGTACTCACCACGGCAACTGTTGTACTGGCTATCATGCTGATGTGTTATTTGTTTAATATACCTTGGTATGCTAAAGCAACATATCAGATCATCAGGGCTAAGTACAGGGCTCGGAAAGACGGAGCAGGGCTTTCTGTGGACTACGCCTTTCATGCCTTCATCTCATACAGCCATTCGGATGCTGACTGGGTCAGGGACAAACTTCTGCCATGTCTGGAGAACTGCAGACCTCCTTACCGGATTTGCATCCATGAAAGAGACTTCATGCCAGGAAAATGGATCATCGATAACATAATAGAGAACATTGAAAACAGTCACAAGGTAGGTGAAAACCATAAAAAAAATTCAATTAGATAGTAAAAACTTAAACAATTAACATTATTTCTTGCTTTTTGAAATATTTGCCACAACCACACAGAATGCTCTAGTTTCAGCGGATAGAATGTTTCAAATGTGTTCTATGTCCTTTCGCAAACCATCCTAACATCCTGTTTCTTCTTTTGAGGTTATTTTTGTGCTGTCACGCCACTTTGTGAACAGTGAGTGGTGCAACTATGAACTCTACTTTGCCCAGCAACGAGCCATTGGCAAGACTCTACGGGATGTCATCCTAGTGGTGAAAGAGCCCATCGATCCAAAATCTCTGCCCAGCAAGTACTGTAAACTCAAAAAGATGCTGAATACCAAAACATATCTTGAGTGGCCTGAACAGCCTAAACAGCAGGCCTTCTTCTGGGCCCAGTTAAGGAGCGTCCTTGGAAAACCAAATCTCATCAAGGAGCACTCAGTCACCGAACACAGACGTGTATCCAGATTGAGCAGGATGTCTATTACTGAGCTGCCAGAGCAGAACCAGATATTTATAAATGATAAGACTATAGATCCAGATCCAGGCACACAGGTCAAACCTCAGACCACAGGAGAGATTAGAGGTCCTCTAGAGAGAAGTTCAGAGAGCCATGGTCTCACAATATCAATGGAACAGATGCCCTAATCTTAAGGGACTATGGTTAAATTCGTTGTGCTGACTGTGTTTTATATAGGCCAGACTTTTCTATGAATATACGATTTAAAAGGTAATGATTTAAACAGTTTGTAGCTCTACACTGGCCTGGCAGAGTAGCCGAAAGTCAGATAATGATGACAGGAAATGTGGTGATCCTTTCAGTCTTTTAGTCTTGCTGTCATCAGTTCTTAAACAACCAGGCCAGTGTGTTGACTGAGCTGACAGCAATCTTCAGCAACACGCTCCAAATAAAATAACTTATCTGGGAGTTGCTTTTACACAACAGACAGACTACAGTCTCCAACACAGTGCCTTATTTGAGGAAAAATCCCTCTACTTATCCTAGCCAAATCTAGCTACACCTTTATTCAAACAATTTTTTTTTACCATCACTTTGCATCATTGTGAATAGTAATCGAAGGGTATTATCTGTAGATTTTAGCTGTGTTTATTTACACAAAATAAATATTAATATTCAACTCAACAGAAACCTCTCAATTCTGTTTGAGAAAACCAGTTATAAAATTGTAGACTCATTTATTTTTATATAGGGTATGGTCTAAATAATCTTTGGAGTGACACAAACTTCACTTAATACTACGCAGAATTAAGTTTCAGAAATGACTGGCTGGCTTGACGAAATGAGATTATTCCATTCATATATTTGTGCCAATACCAAATGCAAATGTAAATTATTTTTATTATTTTTGAGGCTGCTTCTTTGTTTCACTTTCATAACCTTTTAAAATAATTTTTTCACAATTTACATGTATTTTATATTCATATTCATATATTGTTGGTATTTGGTAGTGTTGTAGTACCAGTCTCGAGACCATTTTCTGCTTTCCCCGTCTCAGACTCGGTCTTGACTCGGTCTCGGACAACGGTAGAAGGAGGAGGACTCATAATTTCAGAGCGAGTCCTCGAGACCAGTTTATTTTTTATATGTTCATGTTAACAAAAAACTCCAACAATGATCTATTATTACAAATAAATTCCAACAATAATAATAATAATATTTTATTTTTTGGACTGTAGACTGGCATTATTTGAAAATTACACTGTGCATTGTGTGATGGGTGTACGTCTGTGTTTGGCTTGGGGAGATTGTAGATCATTATTTACTCAAGAAGAAGTAAAGTTGTAAAGGATATTGAATATTATGTTCTACTATATTCTCAATATTATTACATAATTATATTGTGAAATAGCCTACTAATC
>JBBMFX010000007.1:8661180-8685934 GCA_037832545.1 Rhabdalestes septentrionalis | reverse complement strand
CTCGGTCTTGCTTCCTCAAAGACTCGGTCTTGACTCGGTCTCGACTGCATTTGAAAACCAATGGTCTCGGTCTCGACATGGTCTCGACCCTTCAAAGACTCGGTCTTGACTCGGTCTCGGCATAGGCGGTCTCGTCCCCATCACTAGTATTTGGTCATTTCTACAGGTATGAAAACAAGATTTGAACCCTTATTTCACAAAAATCTGTTTCCTGAAAGAAATCCTAAAGATAATGGGAAGGATATGCATGTTTTCAGTCTTTATTTATCTCTCTGTTACTAAATAAAGGTCTGTACACCTCTGGAATGATCAGCATATCTGTGTGTGTGTGTAGAGAGAGAGTGAGGGAGACATTGCCAAAGATATCGTCTGTTAATGTTTAAATTTCTGCATCAAGAGATTTGTGGCTTGTTAAATAAAGCTATTATAAGCTCACTGAGAGTAAAGGAAATGTCTTGGTTATTTTGAGAGGTTTTTTTAATGAGTTCCCATTACAGCACTGATTCTGCTGAAGTACCTCTTTTTAAGCCTTTTCCTTGCTCCAGTACAGCTGACCAAACTCATTGGCTTATTAACAAGGTCATTATGAGCTAAAGGACACTATAAAATATAGGTTCAACTCCCGGGTCGGGCGCAGGTTCTTTCTGTGTGGAGTTTGCATGTTCTCCCCGTGACCGCATGGGTTTCCTCCCACCACCAAAACAAACAATGCATTTCGCATCACTCTCATTCTGGTTGGACTGATAGGATATTGGTTTGAAATGTATAGTATCTTACAATGTTAAAGTAAAGAATTTAGTGGCGATAACTAAATAAAGCATGCAACTGTATGCAATTAAATTATGTATGGGCAAGCCATCGAATTGTTGTTTGTTTATGTACCAAACAGAGCAGCTGGTACTAACTGGCATAGGCATGGCTATATCAACACCACAACTTCATGTACTACTAACAGAATCATGAGACATGCATGTTGTTTTTGCATCCACACTCTCAAAATGAAATTTTGCAGTGTAAAAATTGCACCTTTTTTTGCTGCAGTTTTAGCCAAGCATAAGCCAGTTTCCTCGCTTTCTGAATTAACCCAAATAGTATAATGTAGTAATTATTTTGGCCAGTCCTGCAAGCTGGGCTGTTTTTAACTTCAGAGTTATGGAGTGCTGTGTTGTTTATTTTAAGTGCTCCTGTCTGTGCAACTGTAGTCTTCAATGTTAATAGGCTACTAAAATAAAGTAAGGTGGCCCCTTATAATCTCATGTGAACACAAAACACCACAGCACACAGTGTGAACAGTGTGAAATTCTTTGACTGCATTTAACCCATTCATATGTGAAGCAGTGGGCGGGCATCCAACGGAGCAGTGTGGGCACCATACCTTACTCAAGGGTACCTCAGTGGTGCCAATAACAATCAAGAGATTCAAACCTACAGCCCTATGATTACTTGTGACTTGTAACTTACCAGATACCAGATTGGTGAGAAAATAAATTAAATGACATCTATCTTTTTCACCATCTATCAGTTGAGAATATAACTAACAATATTTGTAAAAATACTCAAATCCTTAATTCTGTTAAAATGGAAGCAATCATCTTCTCCAGTGTTTTCTCAATGGATCAGAGATGTTATGTATTTTTTACAGGTAAATACTTAAAGAATCTATTCAATCCTTTATGAAAATTTGGAGGCCACTTTTCAATTTCTATAATTCCCTACAAGAACCCCTTGATAATCCATAACAGAAGTATTATAAAGACGCAGCAGTGGCAGTGAAGGTGTTTTTTTAAAATCAATTTATTTTTAATTGTAATATTTATTTAATTATTTTAAACCACTGTAAAGTATTTGTTGATTCAGGAAATCATACATTTTATTAATACTAATAATACTTCCTCCCTGTGGGTGGGACATGTTTGAGTGGGAAAGGGGGGTTTTCTTTCTATTTTTGGAAAATGCCTCAATGTTTAGATCACTTGTGTATTACAGTAATTGTGCAGATTGGCCAAAATTTATGTTTTGTCGCATCTAGCCCCTGTTGGGAAAATTCTTGGAAAATCAATCAATAAAAAAAATACTCAAGTCAATAATCAGTCGACCACTAATACTGTCTTAAGCATGAAATGTTATAAAAAAAGAGTAAGTAAGAAGTAATTAAATGAAAATATAACAGCAGATAAATGCATTTAGGAGATGCATGATTTGATCGACATTGCAGGATGAGGTTTTCATGCCTTTCTGTAAAACTTGTAACGAACTTCATCACATTTCTAGCCTTTTTTCTGTTGGACAGCGTTCCCTCTATTCAGTCCTGCAGGCTTCCCTGTTCACCCGATTCAGCCCAGAGCCTGATCATTAGTGATGTGATTCAGGTGTCGGTGGACCTGGGGGTGGGGGTGTGAGCTGTTCGTTTTGGAGGAGGAGTTGCCTCGTAGGGGGCTTTTTCCTCCTGCACAGGTGAGTAGCCGCCATTTAATGAGTCAGATTCTAGAAAGTTGACTCAATTCAATTCCTGCTTCCCTTTTCTCGGTAAGACAGCTCATTTTAACAATTTGTTTGAGTGCGTGTAATGAACAGACTGGGTTTGAAGGTTAGGGTTTTGTAAATGCAAGCAGACTGGCAAAGATTAATGGGGTAACTGCTAGAAAAGCTTAGTTTTTATACATTTTGTAAAATTGTTTGCCGCAGTAATGAAGTTAAAAATACTTGTGTGTGTTATTTTAAACTTGATTGTAGTAAACTAGCATGGTATTATACACTGAAAAATGCAAAAGTCAGAAATTTCTTCTCATTAAAATGAGATTTCACCTAAAATGCAACCTATTTCAAATGCAGCTATATATTCATAATTACGGCCCAATATTTTATTATATTCAGAAATTTGCACAAATGGTTTAAGGATTTCTGTACACTAGAATTAAACTTCTCTATGAGTTGTAGTCCTTATATACACAATAATATGAGAATTTGGACCTGATGCAGATACCTGATTTTCCATGTTGATGCTAATATGCATACATTTATAATGTAGAATTTGTTTCTACATTCGTCTGTATCACCAGGGTTAATATTAAAGGAAACTGTGACATTATTTATAGTGGACTGACTTAACCACTACTTGGTGTTAGATTAGCAATTTATGATTTGTTTGTCAGTACTGATATTTCATATGTTTACAATTCTCCTGATGGTCAGATTTAAAAAGTCATCCTACTGCTTCTGTGTTTTAATGCCCTTAAATTGACTTCTGGTCTTTTTAATAGTTCCAAGTAGGGCAAATGTGCTGGAAATAGCTTAATGTCAGATGCTCATTCTCAACCCCTTAAGCTCCAGACAAAAGGCTGGTTAAATATTTGATGCACTTCTGTCCTCCTGTTCCCACTGAACATCATCAGTCTGCTGGGGCCAAACCACTTGTTACCTCTCAGACACCGGATCCCTCTTTAACGGTATGTGTGTGAAGTTTCTCTGTGGATCTGAGAGAGTAATGGGGTGAGCAGGTTTTCAGGATTGTCGAGATAATGAAAAGTAGGGGACTGAAAGCATTCAAGATATATTCTTCAGGGATGCTTGCATAATGTTTGTCAGTCCAAATGTAGTTGATATACACATATAAAGTTCAATGATGAAATGAAATTAATTTAATTATTCCTACTCAATATGTGAAGGTACAAAAGATGGTTTCTCAGCTGGAAAGTGCAATGGAGGGTCTTATAAAGGTATTCCACAAGTATTCTTCCAAAGAGGGGGACAAATACAAACTGAGTAAAGCAGAGCTGAAGAGCCTCCTTCAAGGAGAACTAAGTGACTTCTTAGCTGTGAGTTCATTTTCCAACATTCATTCTCCTTGTTCAAACTTAATGTGTCTTATCTTTTGTCTGAAATTCTTGCACTGTCATTTTAGGCAAGCAAAGATCCACTAGTTGTGGAGAAGATCATGTCTGATCTGGATGAGAACCGGGATGGGGAGGTGGATTTCCAGGAGTTTGTAGTACTAGTTGCAGCACTTACTGTGGCATGTAATGACTTCTTTGTTGAGAGTATGAACAACTGATGTCATCTCAGGCAGTCATCTGCAGCTCATAAATAAAATACATTGCACTGAGGTGATGGATTCTTTATCCAGGCAAGTTTCTTGTAGAGGTTAACCAGCTTTTAAAGTGAACATCTGAAATGTTCGACCTTAAATCCTTCAAATTGTATTACCTTTTCCCTTGATGCTTTTTTTCTATACCAATGCCTCAACTGAATTTTGCACATTGAAAGTAATCTGTTGTGAAAAGTTTTTAACATCAAGTGGAAAAGTATTTATACAATTTTCCTGACTTGAATGTGTAAGCACCCGTGAATTTATAAACAGACTAACTTGTACATTTTTACATATAAAATACTATAAAACGCTTTGAGTCTGTTTAAGACTCTGTTCTAAAAGGAGCAGTGTGTGTAGAGTACTAACTGTTTAGATGCGCAGCTGCCACAAGTTTGGTGATGTACACAATCTACAATTTCCTGATTTTTTTGCTGTTAATGTATTTGTGCAAGATTGGTTATGCTTATTTTCACTGCAAAATCAACAAAACTTGGCATTTGACTGGAGGTACACAAACTTCTGCTTGCGATCGCTGAGCCACTTTGTCTTGAGCAAGCGTGACCTCTAGAGGTGAAAACTGTTTTTGCATGTTCGACACTCGTAATCATGTGAGGTAGTCATGACGTTACGGGACAGAATTTTTTTTCTTGACATTGAATAAGAAACGTTTTTTAATAAGAACACAACTTTCAAGCACTAGGTTAAGTGAAGTAGAACAGCTAAATGGTTCTAGTAAAAATGAAGCAGAATGCAAATTCATTAATTCTTGTATTCAATCTTGCTTGACATTCAGAATAACATGGACGATAAACACATGTTGCTTGACTTTAAAATGAAAGTTCTTTAGAAAATGACAAAGGAAATGGAGGATGAATGAGTTCATTAAATGCATCCCATTACCTTCTGTTCAGTTACTATTTCCACTATTTTTCAGATTGAGTTCATTTTTAAGCCATTTTAAATGTTTTATGAGATGAAGCCCAGGTCCTGGGCTCTGATGGCCTCTTTAATGCGATTAGGTCTCGGGGAAGGCACAATACCCAGACGCATCCACAGCCCAGCAGGGCCAGTGAAATCTAATACATACCTCATTGCCCAGGGCTTCCCAGTGAGTGAATCATGTATCAAAGCTGGTAATTAATCAAAGTCATTAATGTGAAACAACCTGTGTAACACATCCATTCTGGTAACTATGTGACAAGCAGTGGGGTCTGGGCGTTTACCATCGATCTTTGGGTCAGATATTTTAATCTCAGTAGTAAGGAGGAGTAATTTGGTGGGAATGATGGAAGAATCTTAACATGTATTTAAAAAAAATGCAGATAAAAAGGGCAATTTCATTCTTTAGCCTGATTAAGAAAATTGTGAACAATACATTCAGGCATTTTGTTCACATAATAGAATGGGTCGGTTTCTGGATGTTGATTATGCCCATTCCAACACTAAAAAGCATTTTCAAATAAGAATTTCTGCTGACAGTGTTACTTAGTTCAGGACCTGGTTTTGTCCAGAAAAGCAGAAAGTGCTTCTGGCACAACTCAATGGAAAATGCTTGTCTGAGGAAAGGCTGGTCTGGTGCAATACGAAAATACCTACAATAAGCACTTTTTATATTCAGACCACCGCCTTCGCTGACATTATTTCCCTAATAAGCAGGTTTGAATTGTAATCTGTACAAACTCCTTTCAAACAAACGCAGTCATGAGGTTCTGAACACTAACTGCAGATGATTTGGAAATTCTCCACTAATGAATCTGTTCTCCATCTGCTTTTGGTTTCACTGCCACCAGCACGAGGTTTCGAGGCGAAAGTGCTGGATCAAACAGAGGAACTAGCTGGCTCTGTGAACCTGAGAACATACAAATAAATGTCAGCTTCCTGTGGATGGCCTTAGTACAGCTGGATGTGTAGTTAATACATTTATACATATGTTACTAAAAATAGTTTAAAATAATGCAGAGTAAATTTATCAGTGCTGCCACGCTTAATGTCATAATTATCTAAGGACTGAGTTGAACTAAGTCATATCAACTTTAGGTGGATTAGAGAAATAGTAACCTAATGACTTATCTATTCAATAAATACTGGCCCCAAGAGGAGCTTACCTCTTTCCTGCAGAAACAGCATCCTGTCCAGCAGCACCAGGGTCTCCACAACTGGAGCCAGCAGCAGAGCCAAGCTAAAATACACCACCACCTTCCCCTGCTGCTCCAGCATTCTTTCTACACTGGCATGGTCAAAGGTTAGGTCAGCAGGCAAACCCACACGGGGAAGTCCCAAACGGGCATACCTACAGAAGCAAAAAGTACAGGACAGGTAAGGTCAACTGATTTAAAGAGCAATTCCTGCACTGAATCAGTTCTATTGAGAGTGATCTATTTATTGAACTGCAAAAACTAGCCATGTGTAAGATACATGGTAACATGATGCAAAGTGTTTTGTTACCGTATGTTTTACATTTTCATTATTAATATCTTATATCTTTGCCATTGTGACTAATGAAAACATTTAACCAAATACCAGCACTTTAAAATGTTATACCCACTATAGCTAGAGCTACTGCATACCTCTGAGGCTGATATTGTTACTGCATATCCATGAACCTGATGTGGTTTGAAGCCAGTATGTGACTTAGCATCAGTGCAAAACTAAAGAAGTACACATCAGAAACCAAACCATTGGAGTACACAGAAAACATGTGTTCTGCAGTTACAATGAGAGAGATACTGACTCTGAGAATGACAGGGTGTGAGCTTTTTTGATGGTCTGAATGCCTGCCCTGCGCAGGTGAGGCATCTCTGCTCTGATGATGCTCTCCAGTGCTGCTCTGTAGCAGTGGGTCTTAAGTAACATACTTTCCTCCCTCAGTCTATGGAGATAGTCCTCTATTGCATGGCAAGCACCCTCTCGTGCTTTATAAGACAGCTCATGTTTAGGCAACCCTCTCACCCAGTCACTCATTGGGTAGCCGTAGTCTGTTTGTGACACCCCCTCTGAGTTGTCAGAGAGAGGAGGAGGGACAACTCCAGGAGGACTGGGGTGCTCCTTAGTAGTGATCTTCATATAGCAGCACGCTACAGAGGTGATTCCTCGAACATAGGGGCAGTTAACAAAATGACGGAGGAGAGTAGCACTAAGGTCTCCACAAGCATGTAAACCAGTCAGGACAAAATCTGAGTGGTTGGGTCCTCTAAAACAAGAACGGTCATCGGGGCTTATGCCTGAATCCCTTCCAGAACTAATGCTGGGTTTATTTAAAGAGTCTTCCTGACACAGGTCTGAAACAGAACTAGAGTGCAGGTGAGGTTCTGTTGTCCGAGTGAGTGAGTGGGCCTCACACTCTGAGTTGTCTCCATCATGCAGGTAATGAGAAGAATGTGATGGTCCTTCTTCAGTGTCAGCCACTAAGTTGCCTTTTTCTGTACGAAAGTGTTGGCTTCCATGAACACAGTTTTGTTCAACATCATACATTGAAACCCGCTGTTTCTTTTTACATGGTCCTACTGTGCCTGAAAGTTCTTCCTCCACCTTCCCTAGCTGCTGGAGGAAAACCTCCCAGGTGGCTCTGGGGTTCACCCAGCCAATCTTGTGCTGAGGTGCAGGACCAGCTGCTAAGGTCTGAGACATGCTAGTCTGAAATAAAACACAAAACACACAGAGATGAGTTTACAGTCATATTGCAGTCATTTCATTTGAACTGTTAACATTGTCGGGTCTGTAAACAGTTCACGTCTTTTCAGTCATCAAGGAATGTAGGAATAAACTTGATGTTGGAACATAAATAATTATTCTACCTTCTTACTCTCTTTGGCTAGTGTTTGCAGGAGCTGTTCATCGAATCTGGAAGCCATGGAAACTAGGTTAGAATCAGCTTCAATACTGGTAACGTGCAGGCCAAGTCCAAAAGTCAGAAAACGACACAAATGACCCTGTGATGAAGAAGATGATTAGTGCATAACTATCTGTAAATATGCCAGAGTATAACATGAATAAAGTATTCCCTCTACGGTGGAATGTGACAAAAACTGTACCTGCCCAGACCCAACGTCAACCACATTGCTGCATTGAGTCTGCTCACACAGCTGCCTGACCAACTGGAAGTAAACAGGAGGAATAAAGTTAAAGAATATAGCTCACTTTTATGTTCATGCTATCAAAGAAAATACAATATTCCTATTTACCATTCCAAGCTTGCGGATCTCGTGCTGTTTTTTGGGTTTCACATGTTTTCGGAAGATGTGACCGAGCAGAGAGCTCTGGCTGCTGTTGGAAAGGAACTCGTCTGGTTTCAGAAGACCCACTGAGTTCTGTACATCATAGCCTGGAAGTGTTCGTGGAAAGGCTAGTGTATGAGCTGTGGCCCGTAGTGCAAGTAAAGACAAAGGCCAGACAGATGGATAACTGCAGGGGGAAAAAAACAAAAACTAAGTTTTGAAGGTTAATGCAAGTGTATGGCATTCGAAATGGTCTGGTGTAATATATTTCAATCTGATTCTGTAGATTATACTCACATTCTGTTCTTAAACTCCTTGTCCAGAAGTAGATCTGCAATCTGAGGTGCAGTCAGGTCACCCAAAGCTTTCTGCCATCCTTCTGGCAGTGTTTCCCACAGATTCTCACTGAAAAACTCCTGCCAAAAAAGTGATGTGTTTATACTATTCATCTGTTACATTATTAATGTGTTACGATTATTAATCTGTAACGAATTC
This sequence comes from Rhabdalestes septentrionalis, assembly GCA_037832545.1. Classification (NCBI taxonomy): domain Eukaryota; kingdom Metazoa; phylum Chordata; class Actinopteri; order Characiformes; family Alestidae; genus Rhabdalestes; species Rhabdalestes septentrionalis. The sequence goes on along the minus strand of JBBMFX010000007.1, from coordinate 8,677,138 downwards.
CATTTAAAAACAGTTCAGTTACCTGTCTTTTTTTAATCAAGTATTTATTTTTGTAAATAGGAAGTAAATGTGAATTATCTTTTAATGCTATAAAAAACCTTAACCACTGAAATGTCCTTTCTAGTATCTTTTATTGTATGGAGGACGAGCAAAATGACCAAAGTTTTCTTCCTATAACCTATGTGTAAGCGGGAGGATGAACATTTCTTATTTAAAATTATTCTTCTAGTGCAACGAAAGTTGTTTTTAGGAATGAACTCCTTTTAAATGTTTTAGAAATTGTTCTCTATGATGAAAACCTTTTGTGTTAAACAACCTTAAAATGATTCTAAACAGAATGAACGGTTGCCTCAAAAAACTATGTTGTACGAGATAGGCGTTTCTGCTATTAAAAGAGAACACAATCGATACATAAAATAACAGATTCAGTGATACTTCTACAAAGATATAAACCTAATTCTTGGCTAAAATACACGAGAGAAAAGCTGGTAGGATTACAATGATGTAGGAGTCTGAGATGTTCTTGTATATGGACAGGAAAGCCACAATCTTCTTAGCCAGGTCCTTCAGCTGCTGCTCGGAAACCGTGACAGAAAACATTTCCCGGGCCCTGTCACAGTCCCATATGAGAAAAATGCATGTAAAATCCAGCTCACAGGCTACACGACACGAAAACACGAGGAGAGCGCAACACCTTCCACCCGGAACTACAGGACAAACACGTGTTTCCACCGAGTATCTGAACAGCGTGCAGGGTGCAAGACAATGTAACTTTTAGGCAAAATTTGTTGTTTTCCCCCACCCTGGTGGAAAAAGGGTAAGTAGCTCCTATATGGTAAGACAGACACACCGTGTCAATAAATTAGTCTCACAGTGCTCAATGTGTTACTACAGTCGTTTTCTGGAACCGAAATTAGCTTCTTAGCATCACTAGCATTCATTGTTTTGATAGCAAGTTGATCATAAACAATCGTTAATGCTGACGTAGACACAAAAAAACTAGACTGACAGCATTTTGGCAGTAGTTGTTTGTTTTAATGGCAATCTAGTAATGTAATGTACATGTGCACTATATGGACGAAAGTATTGGGACGCCTGACTTACGCCAACAGGGTCTTTACATTACATCAAAAAACACATACTTTATTTTTGGAGTTGGTAACCCCTTTGCAGCCTCCCATGGCAATGGTTTTACCTTATGCCAGGGCCTTTTAGCATGGCGTTGACCAAAATGTCTTGGTATGATAAATCACTGTCCTTGACTGGAAGTGATGGGCCTAGCCGGAACCCTGGAAAACAGGTCTGTCTCAATACTTTTGTCCATGTATTGTTTTATATCCTTGGTAACCTCATTTGAGGTGTTCAAAACTGGCTTTGTCTTTTAGTTCTATTCCAGCCACTAAAGCCATCCCCAGACGTGACTTAGTCAATAATGTACTGTTCTGTTTATATACTGCTTACGTTTGTAGTATCCTTCTAGGCAATGTGTCTCTTGAAGTTTTTCAAAAATGATAATCATGATGGTCGAATGTCATGCTTTCATTTTCGTTTACTTGGTTAAATTTGTTTTGTTGGGAGTGTTTATCTGCTGTTTGTGACTTTATCCTTTATATTTTTCTTTATTCATAGTTTTTAATAATGATAATATGTAAATAGCCTGGTTTGCAATTGGTGAGATTATTGTGCTTATTCCTAGATGTATTTTGTAACAGTCTTTCAAAAGCAACTGTCCAGATGCAGATATAGTAACTTTAATTTTGTTAATTACTTGTTTTTGTCTTTGTTCTCATGACTTTCAATTATATATGCAGATGTATTAAATTATAATACTGTATTTTGTTGCAGTTTTCATACAGAAAAGCATATCATAAACAAAACATGGTATTTTAATAAAAACTTCCAACATTTCATATTAAAGTAGTTTAGTTTTTAGAGACTTTTTGAAGTAAAAATTAATAATGTTTGATAAGATATAATAAAAATTAAAAAATGTATTTTCTTCTCAGCTCGAACATCCATAGGAATGGAATCCTAGCATCCAAGTCAGTTCTGTTGAGCTTGACCGCTGTCCAGCAGTGTCCCTTTCTCACTGGACCGCTTGCAGTCTGGAATATTCTGAAATATTTAGTGATATTCCTTCGACATAGTTCAAATATGTCAGGAATAATGCTGAACTTGGACTTCAGTGGCCCCAGCCATGCTGAGGAAAAAAACAAACCTGCCGGAAATGAAAAACACTTGCGTTTTGTTAAAAGAAGACGCCGCCTGGAGTGGAAGGGTCTACTAAATCAAAAGCAAAATAGAAATAAACAGCAAAATAGAAATACATTTCAAAAAGAAAGATCGAGGGACTGTCATTCTCAAACTGGGCCTGTTTTCCCCAAATTTGTTACCTCTGAGCATGAACTGTCCACAAATCCTTCCAGTTCCATGCAATCCCACCATAAAAACATAGCTTCCAAGACTAGCAGGAAATCCAGTGGGCCTTCACGCGCATCTCGAGGAGAATCCACTTCAGCACTGCACAGAATGATGCCATGTCTAGGAAAGACGCAGAAATATGTAGCCCTTGACTGTGAGATGGTAGGGACAGGGCCCAATGGACACTGCAGTGAACTGGCCCGCTGCAGCATAGTCACATATGATGGAGATGTGATTTATGACAAGTATATCAAACCTGTGAACCCGGTCACAGATTATCGCACCCGCTGGAGTGGGATCAGGAAGCGAGATGTCCAAAATGCAACACCTTTCAAACAAGCGCAGAGAGAAGTAAGGAAATACTTCAGCATAATGTTTTAATACTTTCTGAATTTTGTGTTGTAATTTGGTAACTACACAATTTGCCTGTGTTAATTGAATATCTAAAGCTCTGTATTATACAAAAAGCCAAAAACATGTTAATATAACAGCACTAATATGGCAATGGCAAAACACTTTTGGGCATTTAACACTCCTGGTATTTGGACTTAAACACCAACACTGGAAGTCCATTGATAGTGTTATAATATGTAAAATTATTATGGTCAGTTATGACACAGTGTGTCTATGGTTTTCTGAACAGTCAGTATTTAAAGAACACTAGCAAAAAATTTGGGGCATCAATAATTCATGGTGCGGGATAATTTATGAAATGAATGAGGATCATTAGTTGTTTTTTTTTATTACCACTACCGTATTAATTGTCTGCTTTAATATACGATTTATGTTTAATAAAAAGCAACATTGGGTGCGATGTAAACATATGATGATAACATGTGATTATATATTTTTGTCATATTGCCTGTCTCTTAACTGTTATATTTACACTTACGACATAACTGTGCAATTGTTAACCATAATTTTAATTATTCACTACTCCCTGTTTTTATATGTCCCGCAGATTTTAAAGATCCTCTCAGAGAAGGTGGTTGTGGGCCATGCTGTCCATAATGATTTTAAAGTTTTGCATTATTCCCACCCATCCTGCCTTACACGAGACACCTCAAAAATCCCATTCCTCAATAAGAAAGCTGGACTTCCAGAAGACCGCCCTGCCTCTCTGAAGAATCTGACAAAGCGTCTCTTTGACAAGGATATACAGGTGGGTTAGGTTCAGAGGGTTACATTTTGTTGACTGTCTGGTCTTCAAAATACAGTAATCTGCTGATGCTTTATTGGATAAAATTGTTTTGTTTTTTTTGGCTTCATGCATACTCAGTTTTCTTTATAGTTTTAGTGAAATTGCCAAGTTTGGGGGATGTCTTTTCTGTCAGCCCATATAATTTTGTCCCTATTATTTTTACCTGCATGAACCCAGTGAGGGTTACCCTGGTTGGTTTCTTGAGCAGAGCCTGTTATCCTTCACTCTAATGAAAATACTCAGAAGTAAAGATATGGATTAAGTCAGAATCAGTTCACTCTTTATTTGGATAATAAGCTAGTAGGTTTTAATCAAAAAATCACTCTTGTGTCCTCAGGTGGGAATGAAGGGCCACTCATCAGTAGAAGACGCGAGGGCCACCATGGAGCTTTATAAATTGGTAGAGCTGGAGTGGGAGAGAACTTTGGCCTCTAACTAACAGTAAAAAAATAAAAAATAAAACTGTTTCGTCATGACACCAAGAATGTGTTATTGAATTGTAAAACATGTTTTTTTTTAACTGATTTTTTTTAAAAATTTGATCATATGTAATTTGCTCAGTTTTAATGTCCACCAGGGGGCCATGATTACTACAGAGTTTATATTGTTACAGTTGTTTTTACAATCATGCCTGATTGGTATTTAGTACATTCTTGAAGTTGAATTGATTTGTACTGCTTGTTGCTTAACAGTAAACTACTGTGATTTCTCCGTAAATCATTTTTTGAGTGATTTAGCTGAAATGATTCTTAAATTTCAGGTAAGCTGAGTCAAGATTAACACACATACACTCACTCTGCGGTGGATTGCTGGAAGCTAGATGTCTGAGAACAGAGTAAGAGAGTAAGGGTTGATCTCCACTCTTTTTAAAAAAAAAATCTTTTGGTCAGCATTTTTATGCTGTCATAAATTAAGCATCACATAATTTATTGCTGAGTGATGTTTCTTAGTACAGGCTTTCTCTCCTCAAATCCTGCCTATACATAATTTCATCGTAGTTATTCCATAACATAACCATATTGCTGACTCTAGAAGTTGTAGATAAACTTTGGAATATTTGCATCAGCTCCTGTAGGTACTAATTTTACTTTCAGCACATAGTGAGCTGGACAGTTCTCACTGTGTGGTAAATAACCCATTCAATATTTTTAGCACTAAGTAAGCCATAATTAATGTGTAATAAAATAGCCATTATAAATTCTCTGTGGTACAGTAAGTGGCTATATGAGAAACAAATTGTATTAGATCATTGAGTTATGCTTCTGATTTTCTTGTATTCCATTTAGATATACCACACGATTTTTTTGGAAAATGTAACCTTGCTAAAATGTGACAGCAGACAGGCTTGAATATGTGGTATGCTAAAGCAAGACCACGTATAATGTGAGTTCATAGTTTCCCGGTAGTGGTTTGACTGGAAATGACTGGCCTTGATGGCAGCAGCCACGCCAGCCAACATGCTATTTTTTTAGCACAGCCTGTGAATGTGGAACACGTAATACTGCTATAGAATATAAAGTGTAATCCTCAGAACTCCTTAATTATGTGGAGACAGTAACAGCAATTGGTGTGCTGTAGGATCTGATGAAGTATTGCTAAATCAGTTTTTTGTTATTTTCATCAAATTATTAAATAATTTATCCATAAGACAAAGTAAGCCTGAGAAATTAAACGCTGAATCACAACATATTAATTACCTATTACAAACGACATTTGCACAGTGGTTTGCACTTTAGTACATTTCCCTCCAATGTTTATGAAAAACTGTTGGCTTCATCAGAGGTAAGATGGCAATAGATTTTTAATACATTTTTAAAACAGGTTCCAAAAAAGTGAACAATCTAATCTAAAAGTGAGAATGTCTGAGTAGGATCATTAGTTCCTCTCCAGTTTCCATAAGTGCAAAGCCTTTATGTAGTCATGTAATAATCATGACATTTTTATTAGTTCATGATATCTGAAGTAACGAATCACCGAAAGTTTAAAAACATTAATTTCCTTGTATTTTTATAAATGTATTCATTTGGATAATTCTGGCCACTATAGATTCTCTCTAGCTTTAGTGTGACCACCTGGCTAACGAGGAAGCCTATATGTTAAATTCCTCTTGTGTCTGAAAGTCTGGGCGGCCTGTGAGCGAGAAGAAGGCTGTATTCAAAGCTGTATTCACACTCCTCTTTCTCTTTGGGTCTTCCCAGCTGCAGTGAGGCAGATTCACCCTGCTGTCTCATTCACTCTGTCTGCCATCAGATCTCAGTTCCTCTGTGTCTGCAGACATGAATCGCAAATGGATGACGTTCATGTTTGCCGACATGAATAACGGATTTGTCACCTGCTGGGCAGTAATGTGAGGATGTGAATTACAAACGCTTCATTTTGCTTCCTCACCGTGCGCAAATGTGATAAAACACCTGAGTAGTAGTTCCTCAGTTTACTGTGGATTATGTGTTCATTGGAGTAAAATCTGAAGAAAACTGAACATGTTGTTGTCCTAGCAATGACAAATATATATTTGTATAGGTTAAACCACATGGTCTATATCTGAAACAATTTGAAGTACAACATGGCAATGAGACAGTTTTCTTTTTTTTAAATAGTCAGAGAGGCTAATGTCATCACAGTGGCTTTCCCCACCACTACTTAAACCTCCTTTTTCCACTGCATTATTTGAAAGCCCATCTGTAGCTCAGAGTGGACAATGTAGTCTCTGTTCTGTGCTGGCTGTGGAACTATTAATGAGTGGGTCATACTATCATCTTGGACAGTTTAATGGATTTCCTTAGTGCAGTGTGTAGAGCCTTATCCCACAGATTTGGGGTGCGAGGAAAGGGATCTATAGGAATAGCACTGAGAACCGTTTATATTAGCGATGGTTAAGAAGAGCTAATGTGGTTTGGATGACTTCTTAAAACTACTGCCGTCCATATGCACTATTACATTATCGTTCAAAATTTAAAATTTAATGGGAATGTTGCCAGTTTGGGGCAGTTTTCCACTTAATATAGCTTTTTAGAGTGGTTTGTCATATTTCTGTGCAAAGTCTAAGTGACCCCCAAATCCATTAATCAAAGAATTGACAGAATTGATCCACTTTTAAAAAAACTAGATTAGAGTAAGTTGCCACACCCACCAGCATCAAATGTGATGACGCATATTCTTAATTTTCCTTGTGTCCGTAATTGATGACTTTTTTTAAAGCCTTACTCTGGCACCTGTCAACATGTTTTCTAGGATTAGTATTCTCGGTTGAATGCTGCAGTCAATGATACCTAAAACTCTATTGCAATATAAAGCAGACCCTAAAGACAGGTTTTTATTTATTTTGCTCCACCCTATAGTAGATCATTTTTAGCAGATTACTGGCTTGCATGTATCTTCTTGTTTGTAAATTCTGAGCTAGGATTTTTGGTCAAATGATGATTTTTGGATATTGTGGTCTTCATCCATATTGGTTGGGGGAGGGGGGGGGGGCTGTGTTGGAATCAATTAAAGCAATCTGTCAGCTTTGAAACTGATCATATAATTGTGCCCAAGCATCATCCTCTAAATTAGTTGTTTGTAGATTTAGCCAGACTGCCAAAGGTTTCAAAGCTGGGTTCTGCACTGAGTGTTTGCAGGAGACTGGGTAAACCAAGCAAACATCTGAAATGTCTTTATCTGTCTTTACCATGTAAGAGCTAACTATCTAAGCAAGTTAGTATGTGTATGCATGATGAGTAAACCAATCGGCTCACTTATATTCCTAGTCAGATTTTCCAGAATTCAAGCACTTCAGTAGTCCATCTCTAGGGGCATGATGAATGTTAATTAAATATGTGATGTGAAGTGTTTGCTGTCCTTGTTGGTAGGTCATCTTTCCCCTCAGTTGCAATTCATTTATTTAAGGATGTAATAATAATTTAATAGTAAACAAAGATTTGTATTCATGCAGCACATTCTGTTGGAATCTACAACAAATCCATATACAGGGCCATGTTCTGTAAAGTATATATATGTTCTATATAAGTTCACAAAGATAGAAGCAGGAAAAAAGTTTGCTAGATGACTGGGTCAGAGCCTCTCAAGAACGACAGGTCTTGTGGGGGCTGCCCAGTATGCAGTGAATAGTATGTAACAAAATGAAGGACAACCAATGAACGAGAGACAGGTTCATGTGCTTCCAAACCTCACTGATGAACTTGGGGAGCAGAGGTCAGCCTGCATGGTCCAAATTCCACCAAGGAGTTAATGTAGTAAAAATTGCTGAAAATATTTATGCTGAGAAAAGTGCCATATTATAGTATATTATAGAACGGAGTAAGAACACACAATGCATTACATGGAGCTGCGTGGCCACAAACCTGTCAGAATACCCACGCTGAACTCTGTTCTTCAACAAAAGTGTTATAACTGGTCGATGGATACAAGAAGATGGCCTTGTCGGATGAATCCTCGTTTCCTTACATCACATGGACACCCGAGTGTGTGTTCATCAGATTGTACAATGGGAATAGGGCAAGGTGGCAGAGGCTGGGTAATGCTCTGGGCAATGATTTGCTATGATACCTTGTATCCTGGCACACCTTGGATCCTGTAATGTTGCTTTGACAGGTTTCATCCAACTAATCATTATTGCAGAACAAGTAACCCCCCGTGGCAACTTTTTCACCTAATAGCAGTCTGTCAGCAGGATGATGTGTCCGGGCACACTGCAAAAATAGTACAAGGAAGGTTTGAGCAACATGAGAAAGAGTTAAAAACCTCAATCTGATAAAGTACACTGAATGGACAAAATATTGGGACTCCTGACCAAGACACCAACAGGGACTTGAATACAATTGCATACAAATACATAGACTTTAATGTGGAGTTGGACCCTTTTGCAGATATAACAGCTTCCAGTTTCCATGGGAGATTTCCATAAGATTTTGGAGTGTTTCTGTGGGAAAATTTGTGCCCATTCATGAGAAGGTCTTGGTAACAATCTCTGCTTCAGTTCCTCAGGCCAGTCAAGTTCTTCCACACCAAACCAGGACCTTATGGAGCTTGTTTCGAGCTTGCTTCATGCTGGAATAGAAAAGGTTCTTCCCCAAACTGTGTCCACATATTTGTACATGTGCCATTGTCATTAGATTAAGCATTAAGATTAAGCCCTTCAGTGGAGGTGAGTGTCCTAGTCCAAATCCTGAACAGTGTCCCAATACTTTTATCCATAAAGTGTATCTGTGGTATGTGCGATCCATAGGGTGCAGAGTTTGTATGGATGTTTGGAAATAGAGAGAGGGAGAGAGAGCTATCTTTAATAGTGGGCTCACTTGAAGACAGGACAGAAATGAAAATAATGAACCTTCATAATGCAGTCAGTCATAGTAATGACAGTATAATGAGTGTATTTCTTACTTCAATCAATTGTATCCTCATCGTTTCCTCCCCCTATCCTTATTCTTGTATTTATCACTTCCCAACACAAACTAGAAGGTCTCCAAACGCCAGCAAGTTCACACTGTGAAATATTTAACTTGGTCAAGGGCGAAAACACGCGATTCACTTTCAGCTTTGCGGAGCCAGCGGGAGACTCCGGCCCCGGTCCTCTCCCCCTCCCCCACACGTACCCCATTAAAGATTTAAATAAGTGGGCTTTGAGAGATGAAGGGCAGTTTTCCCGGACTGACCGCATCAGGCGCGCAACGGTGGAGCTCCTCTCCCTCAAATATTTCCACGCACGCTTTCTAGGGAGGCATATTTAGTAGTGATGGACTTTTTGGGTGAGTGGGATCACCTGCGGAACTCTGGGGATCAATATCAATCTTAGGAAACATAGGTTGTGTGACCAACCCAGTCTCGTCCTACTTTCCCATAATCACCGCCAGAGGCAAATAAAAAGGGCACCCCGTATGCTAACACGAGGTCTCTCTCTCTCTCTCTCTCTCTCTCTCTCTCTCTCTCTCTCTCTCTCTCTCTCTCTCTTTTTCCCTCTCCTCTTCCCCCCCACTCTGCCTCCCTCTTTCTCTCCTCTTCGCCTCCGGACGGGCCACAGGTTTGTCCTCTCTGCTCCGAAGGAAATCTCACTTCTGGAGAGAGCAGGCAGTCTGAGGATCATTTCAAACTGCTGGCTGCTTTGTGGACGTGGTATGTTTCATCTGCACTATTTGACTATTTCCTTTATCCATTCAGAACTATAATATCATGTCCAGTTGACAGTAAGTATATGTGTTTTGCTATTTATTCCTGTAGAACAGATGCCATTTTTCTTTCAGGAGGCAACCCATAAGTCCCACAATAATTCTGGTTAATTATTGTGTTTTATGTATATATGTTAGAGTAGAATACATTTACTGACCTTATTGCACCTTTTTTCACTTTCAATTGCTGATTTCTTCTTATCATGCATATTAATACTAATATAATAAATCAATGAATACATAATTGTCATTGTTAATGCTTACTCTGATTTCTACTTATGATTGATATTAATAAGCATGTACTAATGCTTTACTGTCAATGTTGATATTGACTCTGATTTCTACTTACAATTGTTATGATTAATAATGTTTTTATACATTAGAGTCTTTGTTAACAATACTGGCATGATTGCTTTAGTTTTTTAATGGGATGATGTTTCAGGGCAGGGTGTGTAATCAGAAGACACTGTGGAGCAGTGTGTGGTTGGTACACTACTGTAATTCCAGTGAAATTGCCACCTGAAGGTTTGAAACCCTCAAGCAACCATTAGCCGCTCACGTCTCTGTCTCCCCTCCGTGACCATTAAGGCTGAATTGTTCTCTGAATTTCAGGACTCATTTGGGTAATGATGTGTAAGGCTGTTTGAAGGTGTATCTAGTTTGCTGACTCTTTAAGGTGGAGCTTTGACAGGGCGGACACCTGTTCTTGACATTTTAGATTGAAGCAGATTCCTTGTGGACCATTCTGCTGTCAAAAACACTCTGCCATCTGTTCTATTGAATCAGACAGCAGGCACTTTTATTCCATATATCTCGTGATGCTAAAATTCCATCTACATAACTTTAACACAGTCAGTGCATTTGAGCACATTCACTTTATACAGAAAAACTAGAGGGTCTTGCTGCCTTCAGTTGATCCCCTCCTGACATTTGAAAGTGACCTTTATGCGATTGCAGACTATCGTGCAGTTTTGTTTAAATGGAGCACCTGTGATTTAAACTCCAGCACCTGTTTAGAATGCGGCACTACACAGCTATGATACACATTCTCAGCTCAGCCCTCAGAATACAGAGCAGTTTTGTTCGCCTGGTGGTCTACTCTACCTGAATGCAAAGCCTCGCGCTGTTTTACTGGATATACTGAGCATTTCAGCCGAGGGGCAAGATCAGCAGTTATGCACCTGCTTTAACGGTCTTGCAGGCAAGGAAAATATTTTGAACTGTGGAAATGCTCAGAGTGAGAATGGGACAGAAGATTACATGTGTGTATATTAACTTAAAATGTAAAAAAAAAAAATTAAGATTAATGTCTACCTGTTCATATGAAACAAGACAGTGCAGTCAGTCCACTGGACTGAAATGTAATGAATTCTACTCTTGAGTGTAGTTGTGTTCTTTCTGATGGGCAGAATTTTTTAAAAATATGTTTAATCTTCGACTTTTAAAATACATTTCTAACTCATGCATTTCAATGACTTCCTCTTTCTTGTGCTTGATACTGTTCACACACACACACACACACACACACACACACACACATAAGAAATATATGAAACGTTCCTAAAAAGCAGAGGTAATGTGTGGGCCCATATATGCAATTCTCCAAGTTTTAGTGGTTAACCATTTTCCATGTACATGCTTGTAAAATGAGGTATTGTCTGTGTGTATGTGTACATGATCACAGTATAGCTGTAGGTATGTGTAATTATACTGTACAGAAAAGAAAGATAAAAAAACCCACCAGCTCTACCACAGTCTCTATGCTGCCCGAGTTTTCATCCTGCACTTAGACTTGAGGGGATTACTGTATCACTCGACAGTCTTTCTCATTCTCCATCTCTCCATGAATTCCAGTCAGTTTGTGCCTCTAAATGGGGCGTTGGTTGCCCCTGGTGATGGGTCGAATCAGACAGAGTCATGCAAGGTCAGACGGGGCAAGCAGGGCTTTGTGAGCAGCCAGTGAGGAATGGCCATGGCTGGGATGATGTCAAGGATGGAGAGAAGACTGTAGAAAAAGCTGCTTTCTGCACTGATTCTAGCATGTGGGAAAATCATGTGCTGCAGTTTACAATACCTCGTTTTAAACTGCCCAAAGCGAAAAGGGCTAGCCATAATATTCCATTTGGATTACAAATCTCATTTTATAAATAAATAGGGAGGGACGAGGAGTCACATGGGCCAGGTTTGGACGGCATGGGATCTGGTGTAATGGAAGTACACCCCCTTAACCCGCCACATTCCCCTCTCTTTCAGCAGCTCCTTCCTTTCCTCCTCTTGATTATTGTCCTCATCCTAATGTGACCCTGCTCTGGTGTCCCTCAGGAAGGCCCGGCCTCTCAGTCTGTGCCATTTCCCAAACTCGTTCCGTATTCCAGACAGCAGGCCTTGGCCATGATGCCTGCTTAAGCACTCCTGAGGTTGCTGGGCTGCGTCTTCCTCCGTTGCCCTCAGAGCAAGCAACCCGACTTCTTTTCCCTTTGGATTATGGAAATGTGGTCATGGCTTTAGGCCATGCGCTGAGAGCCACTGGAGGAAGAGTGGCTTTCATGAAGCAGAAACGTGGATCAAAGCTGCCCAGACACAGCCCAGATACTCTCATTAACAGTTAACATCACCAAGACTGTCTTATAAATGCAAAGACAGACAGAGTGAGAGAGACAGAGGAGGTGGTGAATTCCTGGAGAGAGAAATTGAGATAAATGAGGGAGAGAGCTGGCAGCTTGATTGCAAGTTTAGGTGTTCCCTGCTGAGTCTCTCCCTCCATTTAGGTTTCCTCCATTTTCTCGACGGCATTCTGGAAACTGCCACTGAAAATTACGAGTGCCTCTCTAATTTCCTCCCAAGCCCAAGCTGGGTATTAAGTCCAAGATTCACCCTGGTGAGGACGCCCATAACACACCCAGTGATTTTCTGCTCAACACAGCACTTTCTCCATTTTAATGTAGTTAATGCCAGTTTCCATCACTCCCAGACATCCATTCCCCCTTTCTCTCTCCTTCTTTCTGTCTCTAACTCTTCCTCTCTCTCTGTCTTTCTCTTTCACTCCTCCTGACCTCATTTGGCCACTTCTTTGTGAGGAGCTCAGTGATGTCAGGAGCTCCTGCGCTGGTGCGCCTGAGGCTTTAGTGTCCACAGAGAATTTCTTTGGGCTTTGTAGTTCCTGTTTTGTACTTACTGTAAACCACTTCTCTCAGATCCCTGGATTTGAATTCTTAATGGGTCATGTCTGTTGCACAGCCCTTTTCTGTAACTGAAAGCATAAAAGGCAGTGGGAAAAAAAACTCTTCTACTGAACGGCATTTTGTCTTTTAAGGAATGTTTAAAATAGGATGGGTGGAGTAAAGATGTGGATACCAGTGTGCCAAACTCCCTTATTGTAAACTGAAAAAATGCAAAGTCATTTTTTATGGTTGTCAGTTAGCAAAGCAGCTGAGCACGTTTTATTTCAATGATATAATTAAGGCCAAATGCATAAGCTGTGTTCTTGGTTTTAAGCTAAAAAGTAGTTTAGAATTCAGTACACTGTCCTGACACCAACCTCAGACCAGCAGTGCACTCAATCAATTATTTAGCCCAGCTTATTTCAGTATCCCCGGAGATCTCTGCCTCTTCGCTATATTAAAATTCAGGTTGTTGAAGTGAGCTTGAATTTCATGTCTGTGGGCACTAGTAGACTGCAGTGTTCCAGACTGGTGGCTTGTCTTTTCTAAAGTCTTTAATTTCCGAATCTGGTTGGTTTTAAAAGAGAAAAAGACCATGGATTACACTCGTGTACTTACTCTGAATGAGAATTATACCAAAAGTCAGCCCTAATTTTGGTAAATTGTCACGTTGCAAGTGTAAACTGACTGACCTCACAAAAAAATATGCAAAAATGTGTTTACATATTTCAAAGGCTGAGATTTTACACAATGTAATAATATAAACCCACAGAATTCCTTACAGTATTTAACTGTGCAAGTTGCACATCTGGCAACCCTGAAGATGTTTATAATTTACCAAATTTGCTTAAAATATGTGTCTACCAGTGTCATGTCTGACCAGCCTCTCAAGCACTTTCCATGTGGAATGACTATGCAGGTCATTCACCTTTTACAAACAGAAGTGCAGTGAGTCAAGCAGGTGGTCCTCTTTATTTATTTCATCCACTCTTTCTTAGGGACTGACCAAGTCTGATAAAAACCTTTTGCTTTACACAGTTAGCTGGTCATTCTATCAAATGACTAACATAAACCTGCATTTGTAAAAACAGGACAAAGGACAGAGGGCAAAAATACTGTGCGATGTAACATTATTGTTCATTTATGTTTAGATAAGGACAGATTGGTTGTTCGTTGTGTCATCAGAATTCTGAGCACACTCCAGAGCTCCCAAAGCCTACTGAGTCCGGGCTCATGCCAGCTGGAGAGCACACAGGGTTGCCAGATCCCCCATTCAGCAATCCTCAACCGCTGAGTCAAAAGTCATATGCGAATGTGAAACCATATATAAAATCACTAGACACAGATGCCTTTAAAGCTAAGCAAAACAAATAAAAGTGTGATGCAACAAAATTATAACTTTGCAGAATCCATGCATGTAATGTAGGACCACACCCTATGAAAAGAGGGCTGCTATGAGAAACTTTTTAAGCCTCGAAGAGCAAGGTCTTCTCTTTCCTTTTAACTGTTTCTTTCTAAATCCATTCTTGTCCTTTCACTGTTATGCTTTACAACAGATCTGTTAAATATGTAGCTAGGCTTTTTGAAATTGTGTTTGAGTGTAAGACCTACAGGAGGAGTAACAGTAAGAATCCACATTTAGCTCTCTCTCTTTCCCTCTATTTCTTTCTTTCCCTCTTTTTCTTTCTTTCTTTCTTTCTTTCTTTCTTTCTTTCTTTCTTTCTTTCTTTCTTTCTTTCTTTCTTTCTTTCTTTCTTACAAACCCTATCTCAGCATACACACTTCTCGTTTTCTTCAGGAAATGCCTAGTACAAATCAGTGTGTGTGCGTATGTGTGTGTAAATAAATTAAAAAACAAAGTTAAATATATAAATCACCGTATATATATTGACAATGAAATGACTGATAAACAATTGAAAAAATAATCATTTGCACCTTGGCAAATTAGCATAATTTGATGACCTCAAACAATAAGAAACTGCCCTTGTCAAAATGGTCAGTTAGTATCTCTGCTCTTCTCTCCTCCTGCTCCTTGTTCTCTTCTCAGATCAGTGATGTTTCTTTCTCTGCTGCTGTGCACCATCTGTCCCTTTGTCCTGCCATCCTCTGCTGTCCCCAGACCAACAGCAGGTGTGTCACCTTCCCTTACTTACATTCAGGACATGATTAATGAGACGTGACACATAGGGCAGACGGAGCCTTTAAGCATTTTACAGCTGTTCACCCTCCTCGAATGTTTTATGTTTAAGGTTCCATGCAGAAACTGAACATAAGTAGCCCAAGGGCAAAGCTGAGATGTTACATTTGTTGGCTGATCATTTTCTGTAACATTTACACCAATGTAGATTCACCTACAACATGCTGCACTGTTGTTGTCTTACCAGAAATAAAAATGTCTGTGTTAATTTATATCTGTAAAATGAACTCATACAATATATCAGTATGTCCACCAGTCATGTTGTGTCGCACCTTAATGTATGTTTAATCTTTTCCGTAGATGAATCTAGCATCTTGCATGTTAAAATCCTTACCACTCCCACTTCGTCGGTTGTTTTGGGAGGCTCCTTGACTCTGCCATGCCTGGTGTCCCTGTCACAATCTTCATACACGCAGCCCACAATGGGCCGGCATGCTGTGCTCACTGTGCCACGAGTTAAGTGGAGTGTGCTCTCGTCTGGACGAGAGACAGAGATCTTGGTGGCCCGAGGGGAGAGGGTGAAGGTCAGTGAAATTTATAAAGGTCGGGCCTCACTGCCGAACTATGATTCATCTCCAACTGACCTCACTCTCCAACTGGATGACCTGAGGCACAATGATACGGGATTTTACCGCTGTGAGGTCCAGCGGGGCCTTGAGGATGCTCACGACCTCGCTCAGATCAAAGTGAAAGGTAATGAAGTCATGTCAGCTATGAAACTAGCTATTAAACATCACACTGATGAACCTATTAAAATATTACAGGCACATTTTTACACCATTTGAAAATACTTGCCCTTTTATTGTGTGAACATTTC
>JBBMFX010000007.1:8643525-8661080 GCA_037832545.1 Rhabdalestes septentrionalis | reverse complement strand
TCTTCATAGACACTCCTGAGCCCCTCACTGACTCTGACCTTACAGCAGCTCCCACTAGTGAAGGGCCTGAGGAGGGCCATGGCATTTCAACAACCGTGGCAAATAACAGGGATGATCATCTGACTACCAGTACAGGTTCTGATGACAGAAAGGAAAATTATGAAGTCACAACCAGTACACATCCGGTCCCCAAACCCACCAGAGCAACACAGAGCATCAGAACAGGCATCTCAGGTATGATGACCATATGGGAGGCGATTATACAAAGACAGACACTAAATTTGTTCTTTTTACTGAATGTGATGATGAACAGAAGTCATGAGCTCATGTGAGCGGGATCACAGCATGTTTACTGAAACCTTATTTGTTGCATATGCCCTTAATTTAGCAATGCAGACTGATAAAACTCTAAAATTCTCTTTTATAGAACCACCGTGTCTTTGAGCTACAGTCATGTACAAAGGCATTCAGGCACAATCCATTTTTATTGCTTTATAATAGCTCCACCTAGTGGGCAAGGCTAATTTGTGGCCTTATATACTCTGATCATGACTGACTGCTCAGTGAATATGCATTTTATGTTAAAACACTGCAACCTAGCTAAATTTGTACATATTCTGAATACAAAGGGTCTCTTCAGCAGTAGGAACTTTATGTTTCAGATGGCTGTCTTGAGAACCCATGTGCTAATGGAGGCACATGTGTGGACAGTGGTGCTGCTGTCAGATGCCTATGCCTACCCACATATGGAGGAGACTTTTGCCAAATAGGTGAGTTGCACTTGTCCCCATTTAGATAGATTGGCAGTTCCTGCCTAACATAATGTGTTCCTGAAGTCAAACATTTTATTGTTACTGATCTTTAATTGATCCAATGTTCTAACAGATCTAAGAGAAAAGATCAAATCAATGATGTCTGTCAGTTTATGGATTCTGACATGTAATTGTGATGTGATGCCTCTTTTTTGTGACTTCTTAGATCTGGAGAAGTGTGAGCCAGGCTGGGAAAAATTCCAGAGTAACTGTTACAAGCATTTCGCAAAGCGTCAAAGCTGGGAGGCAGCAGAGCAACACTGTCGCATGTGTGGAGGTCACCTGGTCTCCGTCATGTCACCTGAAGAACAGCATTTCATCAATGGCATGTCTGAACTAATCTTATCACCTTATCTGGAACTGGTTCTACTTGTTCTGCTTGGAGGATTAAGTTAAGGTTTCAAACACGGAGTGAAGGCAGACTTAGTGTATACCAAATATACTCTTGAGTTACAGGTAGATTTAGATGCTATTTGGACTTTAGATGCTATTTGGACTTTGGCTTATTTCTTCGTTTCTCAGAACATCACACTGGAACTCCAGAGGTGATTCTAATTTAAGGATCTTGTTTATTTATGTTTTTTCATTTCATGACCTTGTGTTTCAGGATAAGAAACTGGTCCAGGCAACTATAATGCAGATGATTCCCCTATGTTGCGAGAGGCATGAGTCATTTGTAAACGGCCACAAAGAATGAGCATACTACTCACAGATATTGCGTTCACTATATTGTGCTAAATGTAATTTATTTTAACCGACCCTAATCCTTTTATTTCTTTATTGGGTGTTACATGTCCTTAGCACTAGCAAACAACATAATCCATCATTTTCATTATCTTAAGTCAAGACATTTTTTCCCTATAAAAGCTCTTTGAAGACTGTTTTGGAGTTTGTATTTTGTCTGGGCCTGTAAACGCGATGGTAATCAGACATTTGGTTCCCCTGTGACTCACATTCAGGTTTCTTTTTACAGATAAGTACAGGGAGTACCAGTGGACTGGCCTCAATGACAGGACCATTGAGGGTGATTTTCACTGGTCTGATGGCAACCCACTGGTAAGCTTTGTATAGGCCCGAACATTCAGCTTATTTGGGGTGGTGTTTAATAGCAGAGATAAGAACTAAACTGTTCCCTCTTCTAGTATCTAGTACATATTTTAACATAGAAAGTAAAATACTGGCTGTTTCTCCTTTAAGTAGATTCTTCAGGAGGAATACAATAAAACTTGTGATAAATAAATCTTAATTATGTTTGTGAATTATAAGAAAGTATTATTTAAATATCATTTATTTGACTTTGACAAAAACTGCCCCCAGCATCCAAGAATAAGTCTTACTTTGAACATCAACTTTGTACATCAAGATTTAACTGGAAGATCTCAAAACCTCTTGATGACACATGACATTATAAGGAATCTCTGAAAGTTCTAGTGCTTGGAAAAGTAATCATCTACTATTATCAACTTTCAAAAGTGTTTGTAACAGAACGTAGTCACACAACATAAACCTCAAAACCTCCCCTGTGGCATCCTGTTTCCAAAACACAAAAAACTACAATATACAACAGACATATTTACAGTATACAGACATATCCCACAATGCAAAGTAAGGTGGTAATAGAAATGCTCGTAGTGTTGTAGCCCTTTTTGGAAGATATTAATAAAGTAAAAGCTTGGCTGCTCCGGCTCTCAGTGATGATAAGTAATAAAAGCAGTAATCACTGCAAGTGTGTGTTTATGTGTATACACACTGTTGTGCTTTTGTCCTTTCATATATTCTGCTTGAAGGAGGGTAAATAAATAATGACCGGAGAGAGTAACGTCTTTAAAGATAGTGAGTGTTCTGTTGTGGCAACAGTTCTAGTGGGGCTGGTCAATCTGTAGGTTCACTTAAAGTGATTACTATACAAGAAGAAAAACTCTGAAGATGCCCTATGCATAACTCTGACTCACTGCATCAGTGTTTGCTTGCTCTTTATTGTGGGGTTGTTCAAATCTGGTCAAGGGCTGTGTAGATGTCAACAGGAATTTTTATAACCAAACAATAATACAAGGATATAAATATAAAGTATAAACAATATTTTTTTAATATTTAAAAATTTTCCTAACATGATTTCCTAACATTTAGAAATGTGCAATAAAATGCCATAAAATGATGCGACATGGGAAAGTGTTTTCACAGTGAAGAAGGTCTTCAACAGAAGTCCTACCTCTGTGCTTTGTCCTCAATGGTCTTACAATAGAAAAAAAAATGCAGTGAGGTAGAGCAGTATTATTAGTGGTGCTGTATAATTAGTGCACCAGTACTATTAGTGATGAAGTGAAGGAAGTTTGCCAAACACCTTCTAATATAAAGCTTTGGTCTGAGGTCCTTTTCCAGTTTTGGATTTCAGGCCATTGGTATAAGGACACCCATGACAAAACACAGTAATAAACCTACAAATGTTGAATCATGAACTGTTTGCTTTATCTTCTCTGCCTCTGTCTTTCAGCTGTATGAAAACTGGTATCGTGGTCAGCCTGATAGCTACTTCCTGTCTGGAGAAGACTGTGTGGTGATGGTATGGCATGATGAAGGACGCTGGAGTGATGTGCCCTGTAACTATCATCTTTCCTATACCTGTAAGAAGGGCATTGGTGAGTATGCCCCCTAATGGAGATGCACAGAATGCTTTACATAAGGGTAAATACGAAAGTATGCAGGGCATGTTTGGCTGAATGGCTAAAGTCATGCGTTCAGTGGTATTTTTATGTTTATTGTTTTTTTTTTAACATGTTTTCACTCACAAGTCCATTTTTCTTAGCTTTCTGTTCTCAGCCCCCTCCTGTCTCAAACACTAAGCTATTTGGTCGTCAGCGCCTGCGGTATGAGGCCAACGCCCAGGTGCGTTACTACTGTGAGGAGGGTTTCATTCAGAGACACAACCCCATTATCACGTGCCACAGCAACGGGCAGTGGGAGGAGCCACAAATCACCTGTACACCACGTAAGAAAATATTTCACTAATGCTGTCCTTCCGCACTGTAGGCCACAAAAGTGAGAAAAATGAGGCTTTGTTTTCTACCCTAGGTCAAATTATTGGTACCATAGTGTATTCTCTATGTCGTGCCAGTAATGACTGTGATATAAAATGCTTAATTTTAGTTAAAGAGAGGTTTTGGTTTAGGTCAGTATATCCAGTACTGTTCAAAAATCTTGAGCCGCCTCTCATTTCTTCATATTCCATTCCAAAGAGCCAGACTTTCTTGACATTTTCAGTCCAGTCCCTGTACATGACTAGTTTTTTTTTGTTGATTGACACAGACCTACATATAAATGTAGCAAAGCCATCTAATTTAAGGCATTAAGCAGTGAAGAAATAAGTGCAGATTATTACAGATGAGTAGGCTGGTGATTAGTATACTGGTGATACCATAGTGTACTTACAATCCATGCTTAACAGTATGTTGACATTGTGTGTATTCAACAGAAACACTGGATTTAAATGAAGATCATTTCACACTCGCCACCACTCAAAAGCAAAAACCAGGACTCATACAAGACACAACCACAGAAAATGCAACATCAGTATGGTGGGGACTTTAGACCAATTAGTGTTTCACCATTTTCTCCTCTGCTCTTCCCCTTTCATTCAAGAGACTTTCACAACCATAATGCGTACCACAGTGATTTATAAGAAGAATATGCATATGCACATCACATTTCCAGCCTTCAGATCCACTCACTAACTCACTGTTCCACTAACTAACTTCTCACATTTATCTCTTAAATCTGACACAGAATTACCAATTTTGTAATTCTACGACCCAAAGTATAACAGGTATTCAGAAGCAATCCCCAAAGTAGCATGCCTAAAAGCACGACAAAATAATGGAGCAAATATCTTTTAACCTCAGCTGGTCTGAATTAAATCGATGCCACTGTGTCATAAGAACTTTATGAGGTTTCTAATGGACTGTATGATAAGGTGAACCAGGATTAACCTGGTGCAGTCAGTCCTGTGCTTGAAGCTTCAAATGAAATGTTTAACACAAACCATGCTATCAAACGCTTTGTTCCACAAAAATGAAAACGTTAAACTGCTACAAACCATATTTAAGCATAATCAACACCCTATGTTATCAGTCCCCTTTCAAAGAGAACACCATTAAAGCTGTGTTCAAAACCATGTCTTCAGTTATATCTGGCTGGATTAAGATCAAAAGCCATGTTGTTATATCTCACTAATGCCTACAAGTGTATAAAGAAAATGCATTATCATTGGCTGGCCCTGGCTGCTATAACTTAAGCCAAACACTGGATATGGGGCAAATGATACGCTTCAGCAGCTTTCATTCACACATTTGTAAACACAGAAAAACAGCACTCCAAGCAGGATGCCTTTAAAAACAGCTCATTTTAGTTCAGGGTTTTCGAATTCTTAATTAAATACTCAACATGCTACAATTTAGAACTTTAGCTAAAATCAGTTTTAGAGCTGATAAAGCTGATATAGCACAACATTTACTAACAGTGTTTTATTTTTTAACCATTGTTGACTGAAGGAATCTCTCACACTACCAAAAACCAGCCGGAAAGTTGCAGGAATTAATTATTTGAGCTTTAAGCCAGCAATAAGTCAACAATAATCCTTAACTTTCATTACATGGTATAGATACACAGGCCCTGAAATTCTGAGGTGTAGGTTGTTTTGTGCCTGGCTGTGTATTTCTTTTTACTGAAATCCCTTATTAACACCTTTAGAAATAAGTGTGTTTTCACTGACCAAAAGCATACAATTTTCCCATTCTACATTTTTTAGGCTTATACTAATTGCATGAGATTTACATGAGCGCTTGAGTTAACTTTACCCATCATCTTGCAGCACATTCATAGTATTTGACAAAAATGTGTGAATTTGTCCACTTGGATCACTAATTGGGGATAAACATTATCAGGATATCAGGATATTTTTTTAAAGAAGTCAAATTGTGGATGAATGTTGTCAAATCCAACTGACTATAAAACATAGATTTATGTATGTGTTACTCTCTGAAGTTTTAAAGAGCCTAGACAGTATCTCTAGTATCATTGAGATTTGTGATGCACTTTACTGATTTTGTAAACAAGTATTTCATGGTAATTTATTCGGTGGCTTGATTTTTTTCCCACACAATATTTGGAAATATTTACTCTTAGCTCAGAAACAGTAGCCTAGAAGAAGTCAAATGAACACAGCAAAAATGTACGTCATAGAAACTGTCAAATGTATTTTATTCATCATACAGTATTTTATTGCGATGTTACGGGAAAAAGAAATCAAGCCATAAGGTGCCATCTGGTATATGGTGCCATACTGTTACAACATATAAAATGCTGTATTTGTTCTGGGGTTTCATTTTTTTAAAGTAATAATAAAACAGCCCTTTAACTAACAGAATCAACAACAACTTGTTTTGTTCTTATTATTATATGGTAGTAAGCACACTCATGAATCCACCTTTACTTTGAAGAAAATGAACAGACATTATAATCATAATTACCATTATTACATAATGCTGTTATTGCACATTATACAGGAATTCAGTCATGGACAAAACAATTAATCCAAAAAACAAAAAGATTTGATAGTAATATACAAAGTTAGTTGTAATGGAGAAATATCTGCAACAATAGTTTTGGGACTTTAGTTCAAGTGATCATACATTCAGTGCTCAATCATTTCATTTGAATAGCAGCACACTCTTGAGAACTTTTGATTTTACATCTCTGAACAGGACCCAAACTGGGGTAGAACAAATGTTCTACATCAGTGCTGGGAACGTTGGACTGGTAATGATTTGAAAACATGCCTGGCTCCTCCATTTTCATTCCATGCAAATCTTCTAATTGTAAATACTTAAAACATGTTACAACATCATCGTATATTGCTACAAGCACAGCAGCTAATTCTGGAAAATCAGGTAAATGTAACAATGATGTGATGGTGACACAGTTTTCTCATTCAGATAAACACAATCAGTAGCTTTCCAATGGTGTCCTGTACAGATTAGGGCTCATGGTATGGTAATTTACCTGTAGCAGTATGCCCCATAAAGATGTAAACTCTTGGTGGGGAATCCAAAACTGTGCACCGCTGGCTCTGGGATTCCTCCGCAATGCTGCCTCGGGTCAGTGATAGGAAAACGCACACTGCCATCTTGTAGCCAGCCTCCATCACATCGGTCCAACCCCCGAAACCTCCAGGAAGAGTAGAGCTGTCCCACACGGGCCAGATTCGCTCCTTCCTCCCTACATGCATGCAGAGCTCCCATAAAATCTAGGGGCCCTGGGACATAGAAAACTGAACCTGTGCAACAGGCAAAGATAAAAAAATAATGTGTAAATTATAGGGAGTTTGGGGAAGGTCTAAGTGATTATAAACTAACATTTTAGATGGTTTTCAAATGCATTTTCAAAACCGTTTTCATATCAACATCAAAATAAATTTCCCTTTCATATGAGAGAGATGCTGTGCAATTTCAAACATGCCTATTTCAACTCCTACCATTTATTAACTGTAAACTGACACTGCCTCAGGCTTGACTATTGTCTGTCAGAAAAAAAATCTTTTACATCCAAAAAAACAGAAGCTCCTGAACATTCAGTGTTAGTTTGGAAACATTTTTGAACATTTCTGTTGATACAGTTGTTATGAAATATTGTCACTGCTTGTATACAGCAGTTAACAATAGTCAAAGATGGGGATAAACAGTGATGATATTTAATATTCATATGTTTGTGAATAGACAGTGTAAGTATTCTCGTAAATCATTAGCCACCATGTCTGTACCTGTCTCTACGTTTACCTTCTTATTTGTATCTACGGTACCTTTGTACCATTATGAGGGCTACTTTAATATGTATAAAAGGGATGCACTAGCTAAGTATCTTGTGCAGTTCATTCAATCAAATGTCTGCATTATATAGTGTGGGTAAAGTCCCTGAACCCTTAAATTTAGAGATTAGGATTAGTTCAATTAATCCAATATTCTTCCCAAAAAAATCAGTGGTGCCTCATTCACCAGTCATGAACAATGGTTAAATACTAAATAGAGAGTCCACTAAATGGGATCTAATCACTTGTTTTATATATTTTTTGTGATAATATGCTATATAATGGTTGTGGAAAATATGAAATAAAAAACAACAATGTTCTCTGTTAATAACAAGCCAGCTGCTTCCATCACAGCATCAAGATGACATTTGAAGCTGCCAATATCTCACAGACATGGTAGGAGTTCAAATGTCACCAGAGAAACAATCACCCTCTCTAACAGAGTCTCTCCTGTATGCTTACACAACAGAGGACTGTGTTTCTCCCCCTCAATCCATTAGTTAGCCCACAATCCTTCTTGTCTTTACTCCTTAAGTCTCCATGCCCACTGTCCCAAAAACAAATCACTATGTGTAACTCCTGCAGCTTTTTGCCTTGACTGCATAAGGTACATCATTTTGTAAATTGAACAAACACACTAATTATTCAATTATAATTTTTCACTATCACTGGGATGCTGTATCAGCAATGCTGTTTTCCCAGCTCAAACATCTTCAAGCGTTTATACATTTATCAAGCCTTTCTTTACACCTAAATCGGGTGTGTTATATCCATGGGACACAATGTTTTCACTGGATATTTTTAATGGGGATGGAGAATGACATTAGAATCTGATGAATAATAATATTTAATCAATAGTATTTGTGCTTTTATATTACTTTTAATTACTTGTATTGACCAGTGTTTCAAATACAATTGTAATGATACATGTGTTCTCTCTTTCTCTCCCCGGAGCATCTCCCAGTCAGTGGGTGCAAGGCATGATACATTTACTACAGAGAATATTTAGGGGACGCTGTGCTGCTGAGATAAAATATCATGATTTTATGTATTTTAGTACATTTGTAAACTTTCAGAAATAAATGCCTATTTTACCTGTTAATGTATTGTAAATGTTAATGTATTGGCGTAAGCAGGTGTGTACACTTATGGCAATAGTGCTTTTAACAAATTTACGTGTCATATCTGCTCCCCATTAAGTATAGTACGCCAACATAATCTTGTCAAAAAAATGTAATCTGGGATTATGTTTGTGTGGTTGTAACATACTTTTTACATGAATCTGATGAAAATATTTTAATCAAGTAAAACAAAGTTCAAACTATTTTTAAGTGACAAATACTGGTCCAAAAATGATTGGTTCTCACAGAAACCCTCATGTATCAACTACAATATTATTGTTATCAGTACTCATTCCATCTGCTGACCTTCAGTGGTAGAAGTGAAGCAGAAAGCGTCAAAATGATCCTGCATTCTGTGCCGGGGTCCATAGCTACGGATCCCTGGAAGAAGATCTCCTCTGCAGGCTGGCCGCGGGTGCAGGATGGGGTAATGGACTGTCCCGTCATTTAGCCACCCAGCATTGCACCAGTCCAGACCTTCTGTCCATGCTATGAGTGTGAGAAGATGTAGTAATAAGAAAGATTTGTTTTAGCTCAGTGCAGTTACAGAAATCACTCTAACAACTGGATGTCTTCACAACATATTCAACATCCAGTACTCTTCGTTTGTGTTTTGTATATGACTCTGTAAACCCTATTGAAAGCTAGAGTAAATTTTAGTTTAATGATTGGTAAATACTTCTACTCACCTCTGTAGAGCTGCCTGTATGTTGCAAGTGTCCCATCCTGCTCTGCACAGGCATCTTTAGCATCAAAATAGTTCAGTTTGTACCGACCATGACCGCTCTGATAGGGAAACACCACTCCTGAAATGTAAGCCATTTGTGAAAATGTATTTTTAGGTGTTATTTGAAGCTGTTATTGTCTGTTATAGAACACTGCAGGAATCCTAAATATCAACTGTACCTTTGTAATTCAAAGACCCTTGTGTATCATATGTAGGGATGTGTATCGTTAAAGTTTTAACGGTATTGCTACTTATATCGAGTTCCCTTGTGTTGTGTGTGTGTTTTCTCTTGTGTTGTGTTTGCGTGTGTTCTCTCGTGTTGTGTGTGTGTTCTCTTGTGTTGTGTGTGTGCGAGAGCTCTCTCCTGTTGTATGTGTATGGCTCGATCATGTTGTGTTAAGTTAAAGCCAGAGCTACAAAATTAATAAAGACCTTGAAAATAATTAAATTTTTATAATAGATTTACACACATATGCTGTTTTTGTGTTTGGTAACAGAAATCCTATACTTAAAACAGTGTTACTATTTGTAGATGTCTATTTTTCTCGGCTAAGCCACACTAATAAATCTACTAATTATTAATAAATGCAAGTACCCATAAACTGCAAACAACTGATACTTTCACACATTAGGGGGGAAAAAATTGAGATTTCTTCCAATCTGGGCCACTTTCATGTGTGATACCTATAGATACTGTATGTGGCAATGCAAAGGAAGGGGAAATACAGGTCTTGAAGCTCTGTGAACCTCATAAATCCAATTGACAAGCTAATGTAACTAAATGCAGCTAGCTCAAATATTGCCACACAGAAAGTCATCCAGAAGTAATCAGAGTACAATGCACTTCTTAAATACTAAGAAAGACTGTAACTAACTGGATTTGTAATAATATTTCTTACCCAACACTAATATACTTGAAGACATCAGACTGCACATCTACAGCTCTGGAGCTGGGATACATTGCTTTACCTTCAATGCTGAGAGTAATGTCGACACTTTCATCATTAATTCCATTGATGACCTCGCAGCGATACTCGCCATCATCCTCCAGTTGGAGGTCGGTGAGGAGAAGAGAGATGTCCAGTGCATGTGCACGACGGAGTCTTGCTCTAGGCCCCAGAGTACCATACTTTTTATCTGCACTGCCATTCGTGATGAGAATAATGTTTTCCGCTCCTTGAAGAAGAGGGTCAATTTTAGTCCACTTCACTCTGTAGTGAGAGGGTTTGGTCTGCAGTACACACGGGAGGGTGATGTTCTCCCCTCGTCGTGCTGTTACTTCAGCGTACACTGGGGGCTCCACAAGATACTGAAGCTCCTTCCCTTTGTCTGCATAACGGTTTTAAAAGTAGTGTGAAAATACGAATAGCTGACATGACTAGCAAAACTATCCTTAAAGGACACTATAGTCCCAACAGTATACAGACACCTGTTCAGTGATTTTGTTTGTTTATTCCAATTTTTCTTCATTGACAGCCTCTACTCTTGGTAAGGCTTAACATTAGATGTTGGAACGTTGCTGTCAGGATTTGATTGCATTCTGCCTCAAGAGCATTATTGAGGTCAGGTATTGATGTTGGATTGTTGTGTGTGTGAATGGAGATTCATCACTGCTTGGAACACAGTTCCACATTCCGAATGCTTACAGAGTCCTAACTGACATATTGGACATGGTGATTTTAGGTCATGTGCTGCTGCTTCAGAGTGTTAAATTCTATTGGAAATCTATAGAGATTGGCCAATCTGTGCATTGGTAAAATGTAACATGCGTCAGTGGCGTGCACATGTCAAAGTAGCTGAATGTACAAATGAGTGTTGTCTGGATACGTCTGGACATATAGAGTATATAATGATTAAGTAATCCTATGGTGATCATAATGATTACCTTTATTGCCGAGATGATAAAAGGCAGAAGTCCAAGAGAGCAAACTGGCACACACCACTGTGAAAGTAGCGGAGTTCATATTTGAGCACAGCTTTCCCTGAGTGGAAACTATTGGAAGAATTTCAAATTAATTTCAAATGATGGATTTTCCCTGTGTTGGCTAATAGATATCACATTAAAACCATTTTCAAATTTATCACTTTATAATGATAGGTCAGGTGCTATTGATAAAATGAATAACGCTTCCCAACAAATTCATCTCTAGAACCCTAAATAGTTTTGTACACTTTAGCCACACACCTTATCCACACACAAACAAAACTTACTTTTTTCTTCATTTTTGGTTTGAAACAGTTCGAAAGTACCCAGTAAATGCCTTATGTTGCAGCCATTAGTTCTTGGACCTAATCTTTCACTCAGCACTACTTTGAACTTTAAGCAAAACAGGACAAATCAAACCCACTTACTCAGTTATAGTTTAGTGATTACTCTGTTCCAGCACATCTGATTCACCCTGTGGACTTGGTCTGTGGACTACACCTGGAAACTTTTGTTTTCTAGCTTTGTGTATAGAGTTCAATTTGGTTTTAAACATTTCAGCAAGCAATAAAGGCACCACACAAAGAAACAACACCAGAACACAGGGTAATAAGATATTGCAGCTATTCAGAAACTGGTGTCAAACCTGTGAAGTGATCCGTCTTCAGTCTGTTTGTTCTTCAGGGTAGTAAATTAAGAAGAAAACATGGCACTAGTCCCTCAATCTACCTTCAAAAGATAATTTCTGCCAAGAACACCCATCATTTAGGTCTCTTCTCACTCTCTCTTTCTCCCTCTTTAGGCTGGTTGTACTGCGTTAAGTCTGCAGCTCTGGGCAGAGAAAACAGCCTTTTCCTTCCCTCTGTTCCAGATGTTAATGAGTTCTGTACAGACTCTCGTTGTTCTTCTCCTTGCCTCTGCTTTTATCTCAGTATGGTGCACCAGGAGCACAGGTTCATGGACACTAGCCAATTCCTGGCAGAAGGTTGGCATTTCTTAGCATATTTTTAGCCTTCTTCTTGTCTTTGTTTTTGTCCTTGTTTATTTATTTTTAACAAGCCCAATGCTCTTCTCCACAACTACACTCATATAATTGAAGGTGAATAATGAATAGCAGTTTTGATTCCCTAAAGAGGCTTTCAGTAGCTGTCATTTAGCCAGAGTAGAATCATTTTGCCTATTTTGTCAAATTATATAACATAACGGTTCTTTTCTTGAGGTATTTCCTAAAACTACATGTCCATGTCAAGGACCGTTTTTGGAAGCTTAATTTTTAAGAGTACATTTTTTCTTAAGCCACTGCAACATACTGCAGAAAGATCTAAGTTACTTCATTGTCTCAGAGCAGATTGTCATTAGGCAATGTAATGACATGCACAACAGACTACAACAGGCTGTGTTTTGCAAAGAAAGCAACTCCAGAAGTGGAATGCTGTATAGCTAACCAGTCAAATCACCCAGTGGCTGGTATTCACACGAGTGCAATTATTTTTCTGTGTCCATTTCTTCCTTAGTGGATTGATTGTGGATGGAACCACTTCAGACTTACTAACTGTAATTACCACAACTGTGTCTTAGCAGTGCACCATGTGAACAATGTTAAATGAAATAGTCATTTTATTTTAGTACTATTTGGCATAATCACAATGATTGGGACAGCCACTCATTTCAGACACAGGAAGCAGTAGCTGCCTTCTGTTTTTCTCTGTATCACCCCAAGCACAGTAATCACTTTGTTAACAACCTCCCCCTCATAGCCCAAAAAACAACAGCAAACACAGAAATGCAAGCAGGAAAAAGAGGCTGGCAGAAAAAAGTGAGATAATAGGATTCCAGTGCTTCCTCTGGTCCCTTCTTCATTGTGCTGATTCATCAATGGGACTCTTTCTGTGTCTCAGCAATTAATATTCGTAAAGGGTGCTAAACCCCCATACCCTTTTCAGACCCTTCAAGGAACATCTAACAGTAGACTTTAAATTCCTTGGATGCAATATTAATCTTTATTTCACAATCAGAAGTATATTTTTTCTTGTTTTGTTTGTATTCAGCAGCCCATGATACAACAGCAAAAGACTGAATTCTATATAATTGTTTTGTGAGTTAGAGGCTAGCTTTTCAGCCATATATGTGATGTCCAGCTTCGTAGTTCACCCCCCTCGCTGGTAATGGTCTTGGAGAGAATAACACCATCAATACACTGGCTAATGTTGCCGGTCACTGATGTTGGTACTCTTCCAGGTTGGTAGAGCCAATTTAGATTGCAGCCTCCCTTAACATGTCCCAGTCAGTGCACTCAAACCAGTCCTGAGGCACAGAGATGACTCCTGGGAGCCAGATTCAGAACAGGCTTGGCATGTTTAAAGAAAGAAGATTAATGACATCTAGTGAACTTTGTTGTGGGCTACAACACAGCACACATTTTTGCATTTTCAGTGATTTATAAGAAGAGCGTGTATGATAGCATAGGTTGCTCTTTAGCTGCAAGGGCAGAGGAAGAGAATAAAAAAACTCATTCTAACTGTCATTTGGTAAAACAAATAACTGAAAGTAGGAGTAGGTCAAAGGTAAAGACTGACACCAACATTTGTCATAATGTTATGCAATGTGATTTGTGAGCTTTCTCAGAAACTCTGAAGAGAACTGCAAGAGAGTGGGATTGGAGAACCTGTGTTGTCAGTTGCTAAAATAAAAGCAATCTGAATTTTTCACTGAAGCTTGCCTGCATGTGGGTGCAGCTTGTATATGTTGCTGGTGGCTCATATGAAATACCTGCCAGCACTTGACTACAGCACTTCAAAAGTCCATGAATGCTTGCACTGTGAATGCATTTGTTTGTGACGGGGAACCTATGATATTCTCCCAGGAAACTAAATTACATAAATCATTCCCATCATATTTACTCCCTTATCTTTGACATATCTCCCCCTAGTGGTGATATTAGAAGTATTAGAGAAAATTCTACACTTTCTTCAAAATGGATGTTTTTATTTTGGACTATGTCTGATTTGGAATATGAATTTGCAGGATGAGAAACTGTCAATTTGGTAGTTTCCCTTGGAATCTTTTTGGATCAAGAACATTGCAAACATAATCCTGGCTCAAGTTGAAGAACAATGTTACAGAAAAAAGTCAATTTTTAAAAAGCTAATTATAAACAGGTCCTGTTGCAAAAGTAAAAAAAACAAACAAAAGCAAATTAGGTTAGTGTAGTGTATTTAGGTTAGTGTAGTGCATTTAATTGTGATTTGTTTTGTATCCAGTACATTGAGTCTTATGGACAGGCTTCTTAAGGATATCCTTTGCAATCTTTTATCAGTTGGTAAGATGGCCCAGGTGCAGTACTTCAGAGCAAACATTGTTGCCCCTACCTCTCGCCGCCTCCGGCTCCAGGGTTCATGATAAGGCTGTTCCGCTGATGACAGAGATATTTGTAGGAATATGAAAGTGGCTCAAAGGGTAAATGCACGACTTTAAGCTGAGTTGAATCCTACCCACTAAGCCACCGTCACTGGAGGGATTTTAGAAATGAAGGTTGTCTTTAAGTGGTTGGGGAAAAGACAGACTTTAAAACAGTACAGAGAAAAATATTCCATCTAGTAAAACTGGATTTCAGACACAGTTTACACCCCAAAAAGTTGAGATATTGCATGAAATTGGCTAACGGAGCTGGATAGCAACTTCCTAGTTAAATAACAGTGCAAAAACAAGGGTACTCAGGCGGATACATCTTTGAAAACCACCACAACACACATGTTTATTTTCCTAATTTACCTGTTCTTCAGTGTCTTAAAGGCTGCTTCTATGCCTATTGTGTCTTTAGTTCTCAGGGGGGTCTAATTGCTTCATGTTTGTCATTTTACCCCAGGTGTAATAGTGATGTCATTATTCTCACTCCAACACTCTTTCTCCCCATACATTATGGAGATGACTCAACCACAAAATCAAATCTTAAAATGGATTGATATATTTAACCTCTGATGAATCGCTCAAAAAGCTTTATACATGTGCAGTGCATGTAATATTAACATTTTAGCATTGAACCACGCCAACATTTCAAAGAGGCTTTTGCATGAAGATGCGGCTTTTTCAGTTCTAAAAACAATAATAATAATAAAACATATGTAAATAGTATGATGGCTGATGCAATCACACTAACATCTGTGACACTAACACTTCTGTAATCATTGGAGATTTTTTTTTACCACTTAAACTGTCCTCCTCATTGCACAGGGTCAGTATAGATATAATTCCTGTTTGAGGATGACTCTTAAATTCTCCAGTTATTTTAAATTTATTGATGCACTGATACTAGAAAAACACCTTTCCTCCAGCTTATGACTCAAAACCGTTTCTTTACTTCTGCAGCTCAAAAACCTTTTGTTGAATATTGCTTTCAAAGCCATGGCTAATTATTTAAGTGTTCCCTTACCCAGGTAAACATAAAATATTATCGGGAGTGTAATTCAGTTGGATTGATAAATTAATTGGGAATATACTTCAGTTAGTAAAGTCTTTGGGATAGATTTGGCTAATTTCTTTTTTCTCTATTGATATTACTTCAGGTTTCTTCATTTAATCAAATATTTGCTATCTTGAATGGAAAATTTGGCAAGGCAAGGATAGGCAATAAAACATGTATTTTACAGCCAGCTTTGCTCATGTTTGCCAATATTTGTAAAGGCTACTGTAGGTTTTTGGTTTTTGTTGACACTGACAATATGCTCATTTGCATCAACTTTATATCTGGTTCTGTATAGCACCAAAATAGATACTCAATTCTTAAAAGTCATAAAACCTTTTTTGTACCAAACAGAACCCTTGTTGCATAACGTTTTGTGTCATTGGCCTACATTATTCTGGACTGAAAGAGGCAGGTTTTGAACAGGTAAGTCATGCAATACCTGCAGTAGGTGTCACTCAGGTGTGGCCATGTTGATGTGACAGAGAGTTCAGGACACGGTCACTTTCTACATAGTAACATCTCAGATATCATGCAGTGGGTTTTTGCAAGCCACAGCCGAGACCATTCTTAATGGGGAGAGGCTGATTGGTATCAAATTCCACAGAAGTCTTCAAGCAGAGATGTTTTAAAATACTACAGTCTAGTAACCTGTTCAGTGATCTTTCTGCAGAAACGTCTGGATTAAAAGGAAGCTATGCTTTTCCAAGGAGTTCAGTTCCCATCAGTTAAAAGGGAGAACAGCTCCATGTATCCATGGTACCTGATGTACTCCATCTGATTCCTCAGCCAACTTTTACTATTTTCATCTCCACAATTTTAGCTTAATCTCTCCCATTTGCTTTTATTTAGTTGGCAAAAAGAATGTGTATTGCCATCTACAGGAACTCTTTAGCATTTTAGCAAGTACGTAATCGTAGGGTAAACTTGGTTCCGTGTGAGCACAACTTCTCTCACAAATGAGAGAACCAGGGCTCATTAGAAAACGTCTCGTTGAGACGGTCAGCTTGTCTGACTGTGAAGTTTGACGGGGACGTGTGCCCCACAGAGTTATGCCGCTCTGTGCACACGGGACCGTAGCGCCAGAACTGCACCGTTCTAGACCCGGAGCGTTTCAATCAGAGGCGGAGCCAGACAATAGTGAGCATCCGGGGCTTTGCCCAGAGGGATGTGTGGGAGTCCTCCCCCAGAACATTTTGGATTTCTTAGATGCAATTTCCTGCATTCTAGTTCACTTTAGGGTAGACATGGCGAATCCTAAATCCGTTATGAGATCTATTTAAACGTGTTATCTAAAACACTAATAAATTCTGAATAAATTAAAGAATATGTCCAACATATTTTTTATATTTTCTTGGATTTTCAAGACGTGCTGCCTGGATCACGTTTTTACGTAAGGTAGCCTAACATTTTTATTAGGTAATATAACACTGTCAAATAAGCTAAAATGAGAGATTATTACATTTGGAAAACAGATTTCTGACATTTAAACAATCCTAGGTGGAACCAGCGTTGAATCAACGTCAGATAACCGTTGGATTTTGTTTAGATTTTGCAAATCTAATCAACGTTGAAATAGCAACGTCATGTTTCTCAACATAGGTGAATTTGCCAACGTTGAATCAACATTGATTTTTGTTTAGATTTTGCAAATCC
>JBBMFX010000007.1:8600937-8643425 GCA_037832545.1 Rhabdalestes septentrionalis | reverse complement strand
TTGTTATTATTATTATTATTATTATTATTATTATTATTATTATTATTATTATTATTGTTATTATTATTATTATTATTCTTATTATTATTATTATTATTATTATTATTATTATTATTATTATTATTATTGTTGTTCTTCTTCTTCTTATTGTTCTTGTTCTTGTTCTTCTTCTTCTTCTTATTATTATTATTATTACTATTATTATTATTATTAGTGGTTCTCAGCAAACTGGGCATTTTTCCTTCCTTTCTAATGGATGAGGAACTTTATTTGTGCTAAAGACCTGAGAACATAATAAAACATGCAGAAAAAGAATTACACATTTAATTCACAGACTTTAGTAACTTGACATAGCACTGTAATAACGCCTGAACTGACTTTACTTTGCACTATTGCACTTTCCACATTGCTATTTTATGGTGAACTTGCTCCTATCAGTTGGGCTTGAATACTGTGCAAGAGTTACTGCATTTGTATTCATTTAATGGTTATTTGTATTTAACGGCGCATGTGCACATATAAGGCACATGATTATATTCATGTTTTCTGCTTCACTACTGATGCAATATTTGCACAATTTCCAGTTGTTAAAAACACCTTTTCTACGTAATCACCCATTTAAAATTCTAATTATATTATATAATTATATATGTAGTTTATATTTATAGTTGTGTATTATAGTATTTATATAAGTGTATGGGTCTTGTTCAAGCATCTCTTGAAAATTATTTATGTAGAAAATTAAAGTAAAGGAACAGAATTTGAAACAGTTAGTCACATTTTGTGTTGTATAACAACATCATGAACATACATACTTCATTTTTGAAAATTGGTGGGAGTTACAATGTTAAGTTGGCTCAGTAATGGGTCTGGGTCTACCTTGATTCCGTTACTTTCTTTAGATCGGTCCTATACCCCCTGGACTGGTATTATTGTTTATCCAAATAAGGTATTTGAAACTGTTGCTGTTCAACCCAAGCCATTGTTTGCTCTCTTCTTATATAATTCATTCTTCCACAGCTGTTAGACTACCCATGGAGAATCATCCCCAGGAAAAACTGTCAAGCACAAACTATTTCATTCCCAGCACAGAAAGATTTAACATAGAAATCATGGTGTCTGAACTTTATTCTTGACTATGGTGTGGGCAGTACAGGCATAGTTTATGGGTTTTCTGTTCACTGTAAAATATCAGTTAAGTCATGCGTGCTTAAGTAAATTTAGGCGGGAATTCAGGTTTAATCTTCAACTATAAGATTTAAAAAATGTTATAATCCAGTGGAGCGAGTCAGTCCCACTGTGGGAAACATCTAAATTATGGGTGTTCTTACAAAAATTCATTTGATTCATTTTTGGCATTTGTTGAAGCACTTTTCCATCACACTGTAGCTGTTGAGGACCATGGGGGGTGCTCTTGTCTTTACCTGTTCTTCACCTACCACTCCTCACTTGAAGGACACAGGTCACTGTTTATGCATGCACACACGCCTGCATAACATCATAGCTGAGGGAAACGGAGAATGGAAGCTGAAAGACGAAACCTCTTCGATGGCTCATTTAACTTGGGCTATGTACAATATCTGTAATGTATCTCATTGTTTGTGATATCCCTTAAACTGGGCAAGAATAACATTCCCATGGACAAATAGGGCACTAATCCAAAGGTTTGTAACAGTCCATATTGAAACAACACTACGTTTTGCACTCTAATGCTATGGAGGGAAATCAATGTAATATTTTGCAGTGGGTAAAATACTTAAAATGTCTCAAATCTATATTTATGCTACACTGGGTTTCATTCATTGCTGACACAATATTTCAGTTGCACACTCAGTTCAAATCATGTCTGAAGAAAAACATTGCCTATAGAATGGGACCCTGTGAAGGAACAGCTCCAGCAACACAGTTGGACTGGTGTTTGTGATCCAGAAATAATAATTTCACATTTCCTGACCTCATTAATGCTATTGTGGCTGAATGCAATGAAATTCCCGCCCACACCAACTGCAGAAGACGACACACTTGATATACCTACCTTTGATATGAAAGAAGTTGGATGTGCATTTGTCTATGGACATTTGGGCATATAGTGTAATTTGACTCATGTATTTAGTTTTGTACTGGTTTTCTAGTAAATTGCATACTTGAAAACAGCTTATTCCAAATGCACTTACTAGGCAATTAGCTCATTTTTCAGGAAAAAAAACGTCACATCAGTTTAGCATTTTAATTTTCCTCATTAAATTGAATCATATTCGAATGAAATAACAAAATATATAAAAACTGACTTATGAATTAAGACTTGCACTGTTAAATTGCTCTTCATTAATTTTGACAAACTCACTGTAGTTATAATCGGTCTATGGGCTATACAAAACATGTTCATGAACTTCTTTGCTCAAAATCACTCTCACATAAAGAGATTTCACAAGCTCTATTCTTCAATCCCATCTAAAACGAGCCATTTGGGGGCAGCTGGGGTCCAATTTGCATAGAATCGCCCCTCTTCTGTCGAGACCCCACCCACTAGCCTGTTCAGCGGCCATCTTGGGTCTTTGCAGCTTTATGTGTGCTGAATTCAGCTGTGCCTGACCACTGCAGCAGCAAAAACTCACTCAAAATACAATAAAACAATTTTGGCTATTGGTTAAGGCAGAGAAATTGGCATGAAAGTGCACGAATCATGGCATAAAATCCGTGTTTTTTTTCTGTGGACGTATACAGTAAGGCGCACTCTGCTTCGCCTTGACACCAGATCTGCCATATGGTCTGCTAGTTTTACAAGCTAGGTTTACTGCCATGCAGCTCTCGATTTTGTCATTGCGCACAAGCGTGTGGGTATACTGCGATTTTCCATAACAAAAAAATACAAAAAGTATTTCATCCAATAAATTCTGAATGTATTAAACAATGAAGTGTGGTCATAGGTCATTCACTTCAATTGTAACTTGAAATTATAGTTCAATGCTAAAAATTAAGATGTCAGAGTTTCACAGTTTCACAGTTCCTGATATACAAAAAGAAAGATCTGGAGTTCAAACCATTGTGTAGATAGGCGGTTTGTAACTCATGACATTACAGTTTAAATGCATGCTGTATCATAGGCTAAGGTGAATTTTTCAGAAAAATAGTTTTTGTTAAATAAAAGTTTGTTTAGCATAAAACGTTTATTAAAGCACCACACCCGTCTCCCCAAATAGCCTCTTAAATGATGGTTCATGAAAAAAGCAGTTTTGTAAATGTGTAAAATGTGAAGAAAGCTAAATAAATGTTTTTGTTAATGAAAGTCATTTTTCTAAAACCTTGTTTCACAAACATTCTATTTTTAGAGATTTTCTTTTAATCCTTACAAAGTTCTGGACATATTTTACTTCTGCATTGTGGGAGTTTGTACAGTAATTTGTTGGGCAATGAGTGAAAGTTTGAAGTATGTGGGCCAGTTTGCCCCCTGAGACTCTGCCATCTTCATTGACTCAAGCGTCAGCTGTTAGTTACCTAGCAACAGCACAGAGAGTGATTGTGTCTGTGGCGTAGGGCAGATGGGCACAGAGAACACCTCTAATGAGGGGCATCAGTGGGAACACACCCATGAACAGGATGCCCTCATCCGTTCTGTTCAAATCATCCAAACATGAAAAGCTGTCAGCAGTGTTTATAGTTGCTGTAACATAACATGCTGCGACATTAGGGCTCTGAAAAATAAGTGGAAAAATTCTTTCAGATGTTAAAATATTCTTTAAAATATTCTTTAAAAACTTTAAAGAAGTTGTATGACAGTACATATGGAGTATAAAGTATTTTTAGTCTTTTTGTCTCTCACTCACTCTGTGTGTGTGTGTGTGTGTGTGTGTGTGTGTGTGTTTGTGTTTGTTTTAGGCTTCCAGGATGTACATGTGATGATCTTCGTCGGCTTCGGGTTCCTTATGACATTTCTGCAGCGTTATGGCTTTAGCAGTGTTGGCTTTAATTTCCTCATCGCAGCGTTTTCTCTGCAGTGGGCGACACTCATGCAGGGCTTTTTACATGGATTGCATGGAGGCAAGATCCATGTCGGAGTGGAGAGGTGGGAGGCTGAGTTTACTGTGTCTATTTTTCTCTCTGTCTGTCTCTCTTTCTCTCATTCACTCTCTATCACTCTTTATCACTGTGTGTGTGTGTGTGTATATATATAAAAATTTGGAATGTCATTAAAACCATACAGACAGAATGATACTATTCCTTTATCATGCTGCTACACTACACTTTCACATTTTTAATCCAATTAGTTGGAAGCTGTAAGAGTAATGTATGTCGCATGTATCCAGAACTTCTGAGAATGAGGTGGTATTAAAATACAGAATGTCTTTTTTAAAAAGCATTGCATATATGAAGCGTTTTATTCCAAATTATATTATTGACCATTTTCAACTATTTAGTTTTTTCCCCATGAGATTGAACACAAACCAAAAAAATCAATACTATGTTATGATTAGTTCCACCTTAATTAGATAAACTTTGCCTTTTAAAAGTATGTCAGTTGTAATTTCTTTTAAATAATTATACCCAATTTGTTACAAATCCATCAGATTTCAGGTTTCATATGTGCAATAACAACAGTAGTGCAATACTGTGACACTGGAATGCTTTGCTTACAGTACAAATGTGTACAATGTACTGACAGTGTTGTTAAGGGGCTCTGTAGCTTAGATCATCTTGTCTTTATGAACTTTTGGAAGCTCCTTTACCTTCACCATAATTGCTGCTTGTTGCATGGAATCTATCCAGCAACTGACCACATTTACATTAGTAACACATAGTGCAGTTTGCACCAAGTCAATTTGCAGTATTGATATTATTTTCTTGTAGCCTTTACATTGTGAATGCTTTTTCTGCTATGAGTGTATAGTTTTAAACAGAGTTTGAAACTCTCTCCCACAGCATGATAAATGCTGATTTCTGCACTGGCTCAGTGCTAATCTCATTTGGGGCGGTACTAGGGAAGACTAGCCCAGTGCAGATGCTGGTAATGGCTCTGTTTGAAGTCACACTGTTTGCAGTGAATGAGTTCATCTTACTCAGTCTTCTTGGCGTGAGTCAATTAAAATATTTTAAACATCTTTTTTACACCCAGTTGTGTTGTATAATAGAAACAAACATCAAGTCTTTACTGTGACATGGTTAAACTTCACTTATGGACTATTCAATTAGTTATGGAGTTAATATTAAATGTTAGCAATTAATACTATTAATATATACATTAATATGACATCTTTATAAAAACAAAGTTTAAAACTATAACTGTTAATGGAAACCTATTTTTGTTATTTATAAACATGCTGAAATCTACAGGCAAAAGATGCTGGTGGTTCCATGACCATCCATACGTTTGGAGCATACTTCGGCCTAATGGTGACCTTTGTGCTGTACAGGCAACACCTCGACAAGAGCAAGAACGGCTCTGTCTACCACTCTGACCTCTTCGCCATGATTGGTTAGTTAATTTACCCGCCCAGAAGCAGGAGAACAATTGCACTCGATGAGACAAAAGTGCAAAAAAGAGTACAAATGAGATCAGTGTGACATGAAATGAATCCAGCTAAATAATTAACATTAAAATCAAAGACCAATGGCGGCATTCACTTAACTGAGGTTACCACGGCAAGAAAGATGTAATAATAGTTACAATCATCATCATCATCATCATTATATTATTATTAATAATATATATAAGCTTTCTAAGAAACTCAAACTTTTGTTAAGTTTTTTAAACACATTATTGTCACATACCCTTTGTCAATACATTGTAATGAATCTAACGAATACAGGACAATATTTATAAAAATATAAATGTCTTGCAAAAATTGATTTATATACATTTTCTAATGGATTCCATTCAGGTACAATCTTCCTGTGGATGTTCTGGCCCAGTTTCAACTCAGCCATCACTGCTCATGGAGATGACCAGCATCGCACTGCTCTTAACACGTACTATTCTCTGGCTGCCTGCACTCTCGCCTCATTTGGCTTCTCCTCCCTAGTCAACCATGAGGGAAAACTGGACATGGTGAGTGCACTCACATGAGGTAATTGTGTTGCAGCTGTCTGTATCAGCTTCTGTAAGTTTCTGGGTAAAATAAATCTGTATTGGTAAAAGAAAAATGGCAGACAAGCACTGAATGTGTGTTGAAATGGAGGCTGTGGATCATGCTGTGCATATATCCACTAGGGGGCAGGTCGGACCTGATAACATGCTGTGGATATATCCACTAGGGGGCAGGTCGGAGCTGAGAACATGCTGTGGATATTTCCACTAGGGGGCAGGTCGGAGCTGAGAACATGCTGTGGATATATCCACAAGTGGGCAGATCGGAGCTGAAACATTATTTTTACATCTCTTTAGCTCATAAAAGAACACTAAAAACATGAATGTCCTATGTTTCCAGTCATCATACGAAAATGGGAAATGCAAATAACTGTTGTCATGATCAGCTTAGTCTTCTGCTGAAAGTGTTGAAGAAATTCAGATTATTTAGTACAATATAATAAAATTTAGTACAGTAATACAATATATTAATATATGTTTTACTCATTTTATTTGGAAGATGTAATGTAACCCAATCACACATTGGGGAGTAGCATTGTTTGCTGATCTCATCTGTTGGATCTTTCAGGTGCACATTCAGAATGCAGCGCTGGCAGGTGGTGTTGCTGTGGGAACCGCTGGTGAGATGATGCTGACTCCATTTGGCTCTATGATTGTTGGATTCTTGGCTGGAACAATCTCAGTGCTTGGCTATAAGTATCTCTCTGTGAGTACTGCAGACATCATGTTATAACTCTGCTTATAAATACTTCTTAGTAATTGTTTGAATGCTCACACTCACACTCTTATTAATAAGGATTCCCATGTGGTTTTTGGTTTGGTCATAGGGTTCTTGGGAAAAACACAATTACTAAATATCCTCCACATCTTAAAACACAAATCTTTCTCACCAGAACATCTCATTTACAAAAACAGTTTTATGATATCATTATTTTTGCATCTTTGTTTCAAAAAGTGCAGCACTACATATTTTTTCTTTTCTATTTTGTCAGCCTGTATTAGAGTCAAAGCTGAGGATCCAGGACACCTGTGGTGTCCATAACCTACATGGTATGCCTGGAGTCCTGGGCGCAATAGTTGGGATCGTCACAGCTGCAGCAGCGACTCCTGAGGCCTATGGAAAGGGGTGAGGACTCTTTAATGCTAGCCATCTTGATCTCTCTCTTTACAATTTAGCACAGGAAAGGTTTTGCTGTGAAACTTATCAAAGGTAAATAAGACCTCATTTTCCAAGTGTATATTCAATCATATTGCTCTACAAAGAACTTTTAAATGTTCTGTTTATGATTTGTAAGTGTACTGCTGCATGAGAATGGACTTTAATTTTTGTTTCTGTTGTGTTGTGGCCTACAGCAAGAGGGCAATACATAAAAACAAACGGGCTTTGACATATACTCTTATAACAAAGCATTTTATTAGGACAACATTATGGTGGTTAACTGTTTAACTGGCATTCATTCACTTGTAACTTGCCTTAATCTACTCTACAGGGTGGATGATGTGTTTCCTGGCCTCTTCAATGGTTATACAGCTTATGAACAGGCTTCAATGCAAGCCGCATCTCTGGGTGTGACACTTGGCATGGCAGTGATAGGTGGACTCGTGGTTGGTACGTACTCTAAATTAGATATATAGTCTGCATCCCCCAAAAGATTCCTCCTCCATCTACAAATTTCAGTCTAAAACAATGTGTGTGTCCGAAATCACGCACTTATGTGAGTGCACTGGAATGTAGAGAATAGTGAGCACTGAGCACTTCCGTCTGTAGTGCACTCTGCTTTGTGTAAGTGTTGTTCTAAATGAACACTAAGGTTTTGCACTTAGCGGAAATGACGGACTAACATTTACTCGAGATTCTATTAAAATTTCTTACATTTATATGAACCAGTTGCCTCTGCTTGGGCTTGCATTTCACTGTTGACTGACATTATTAATTAACTCTGAAAATATGTCGAAAGTCCCCCTGTTCTCCTATGGCGTCAGTTTAGTGTTTATAGTGTGCATCGTTGCACACTGTGTTTTTTGGCCATTACTAATGCACCATTTGGATAGTTTTAGTTTGGATGTCAGTGTGAATGCACTATGCACTAAAATTGCGCACTAAAAGTGTGCAAGTGTGCAATTTCGGACACAAGTTTTGCAACACTCCACCTGGTGTTGACATTACTCCTTTGAGATTAAGTCTGCAGATATAAGCTTTTTCAGTGTGGCTAAATTAATCGTTATTAAATGGAACTGTAAAATGTCTTTTTAAAATGCATGTTAGACTCATAGATGTGTATGTATATTCTCAGGGTTCTTGTTGAAACTGCCCATTTTTGGAGCTCCACCAGATGCCCTCTGCTTTGAGGATGCAGTCTACTGGGAGGTAAGTGTGCTAATGTGACACAGACAGACTTTGACTATAGGATGCACTAAAAGAAAACCTAAATCTATATAGATTTTAAGAGTACATTAAACATTGTTAAATATAGATAAGTCATAGAGCCAAAGGAATAATCTAATAATGTATTGTTCCATAATATTGCCATTTTAGATGCCCGGAGAAGAGGAGAGCTCTCATGCGCTGACTACTGTGAAAACTGACGAGGCTGAGAAACTAAATGGTTAATTACACATCAACCCTTGGGGTACAAGCCTGTGGATCATTGTTTGTGTGTGAGAGAGAGTGTGTGAGGAGATGCCCCTGTCTGCGTGTACCAATTTACCTGCCTCAAGGCTATTCATGCAAATCTTGACTATGAGGGCCACATTTTATGTGGTCCACTGTAAATGTTTGAAACACACACAGATTTGCATATGATGAGCAGTGTGTAAATTAGTGTGTTTATCAAGAATGACTCCTTTAGGGAAAAGGTCCTTTTTGTTTGATTTGGCAATTCAATAAAATGAAATTAAGAAAATTGTTTTTATCCATTAAAATGTGAAACGATATTTAAATGAGGAGGTTTCACACAATACTACAAAGGCAAACCCTTACCATAGAAATGATGATTAAAAATACCTCCTTACAATTATGATGACCCCTTGAAAGGCATGTAGTAATGGGATTTTTGTTTTTGTGATTTAATACACTGCCAGTACATATATACACTTCAAATATACACAATGTGTTTCACTTATAAATACAAATGTAAAGTAAATATTCAGGAGCATAAACGACCGCATTGCATCTAAAAATACTGCCCATATATTCTCTTGGCTTTGCTGAGCCCAAATTTAAAAGAAATCAAATCTGATATGCTCTACGGCAAAAAATGATGTTATTACTTAAATATATGGTATTGAATTCAGCCTTTTGTTCACATTGTACTGCCCATTTTTTGGAAAAATTACATAAAATCCCAGTCTTGAATGCAGGTCTTGAT
The DNA here is from genome assembly GCA_037832545.1 of Rhabdalestes septentrionalis. Lineage (NCBI taxonomy): Eukaryota > Metazoa > Chordata > Actinopteri > Characiformes > Alestidae > Rhabdalestes > Rhabdalestes septentrionalis. The sequence continues at coordinate 8,633,975 of JBBMFX010000007.1, read as the reverse complement.
GTGGTATGATAAACAAACTCATGTATTGCTGAAAGTTCATCCTAATTATATCTTTAAATGTGCCATTGATTTAGGCCAGTCATTTCAGTGGCTTTTTTCCTAAATACAAAATTAGTTGATAAGTTAATGTGAATGAATTAACAGGGTGCCGTAGTGAAAGCCCATTCTCTCTCCAACCACCAGATGATGCTACAGTTCTACATAGCTCCACTGCCATACACTGTGAACTACAATGAGCCAGATTACTGGTTTGACAGGCAGCTCTAAAGGCTAACAGTTAAGTGTAAGTTTTATACCTTAATGCTCAAAGTCCTTTCTCCTCGTACCATTTTTAAAGGCCTTGAGAATCTTTTGAGCTGTGAGACAAAGCTCTTTTTCTTTTTTTGCTACCCTCAAAGGCATATACTTGCAGGAATACATTCTTAGAAAATTAAGTCTATGAAAAAGACCAGTTATAGGAATATATCTGTATCAAAATGTGCTAATAGTTAAATACTTTCTCTGTGTTTGTAACTTGTAACATTTGTTTTTATTTGTAAGTTTTATGAATCAAAAATATTTTGTTTTTCATTCATGTTTCCATACCCTAAACATCTGTTGCCTTGATCAGTTTTGTTCAATGAGCCATTTCTTTTTAATGCATTATTAGCACACAAAAACCCAACTGAAATTTGATTGTCCTTGAAGCCCAATAAAATGTCTACTGGCATAGATGTATGTCAGCCTTTGTTTCACTTGTGTGTGTGTGTGTTTGTGCGTGAGTGTGCGTTTGTGTGTACTACAGTAGTTATATAGTAATACTAAATGTACTACATAATAATACTTTACAATATTGTAAATAATCATAGCAGTTTACAAATATTGACTATCACTGAAACACAGTACAACAGATATACAAAATACTATTACAGATGATTACAGCAGTATTATACAGCACTATAAACATCTTACATCTTTTTTGTGAGGGTAAACACTGATCATAAATCGCAGTGAGTTCCAGATGAAAGGGGGCTTTTTAATCTGTCTGAATGCTTAATGGCATCTACAATTACTGTGGAAAGGGTTAAGACAGAGTCCAGATGGTCTCCATAGCAGTAATTAGCACAGTTTCACTTTCTGGGATCAAACAGTAGAGAGAGAGGCCCGGCCTTGTTTTGCTAGTGCGTTGTTAGAAGTGCCTGGTGCTCAGTGGGTGCCATGTTGGAAAAGCTCCACCCCTCCTTCATTTCCGTCTGACTCTGAGATGGCGCCTGATTTTTTCCCAGGCTTTCCACAGGTGAGCAGCTGGGCACTGAGGAATGGGTGAAGGCTGAAGTGCTTAATCATCTCCTCAAAACCACAATGATTAAAAAGAACACATAATGGAAAACTGTTTTCCATAATTGGATGGCTGATTGGCATGAAACATTCCCATTTTTAGAAAAAAAAAATTGTGCAACATATTTGTGTATATATTTTTAAAGTTATGTTTCATGGGTTTTTACGAATATAATAATTTATAATATAATAATGTAGTAATTTCAAGATGCAGCAGTGTTCAAGACTGGTTTATGTAGAGGTGTATACTCAGAAAATCAACTTCATTTGGAATGTTCAAACAGTAAGGTAAATTAATCTTCACAATATGAGAAAGGTCAGCATGAACCCCTTGGCTGCTTCAGATAAAACGTAACGCAGCATGAACAAGGAGCAATGTGATTCAGAAAAGCCAGCTAATTACTTAAAATTTGTCAAATTTACACCCCTCAGTGGGCTATAAAGGGTGATTTTCATGCTTACTTTTTATTTTAACTGTTAACTAAAATCGTCAACATAGGAATATGTGTGTTTTTTTAAAAGCCAAGCCAGGTAAAATGTTAGTCCTCTGCAGGGTGTAAAGCGGCAAGTGAATGGGTCAGTAGGAGTGTGTAGAGTGGGTAAAGGTGTCTGCGGCTGGCCTCTGTGGCCTCTGAAAGCCTCTCTGTGTGAGGAGATTGCCTCACTTTAGCTCATTTTAACAGGATTACAGGCAGGCTGTGCTCAGGGGCCACAAGCCTTTTCAGTTCCTTTTTTCCTCCAGGCAATGTTCACATGCTCCATACCATCCTGCTGGGAGACACAGCAACTGGGAGGGCTGTGTGCTTGTGACTGTACTCAGTACACTCATGTATATGCAAGAAGTGTTCTAGCCATATAAGAACATTCAGGAAATATTGTCAGGTAACAAAGTAAGGAAATGGCTGTGTGACAATAAACACACCTCATGAAAAAGAGCAGAGGACAGCTTGTATTTGGTGTTTTCTGTTTTTCTATAGCCTTGAATGCAGCCTAACACAAAGCTTTTTTTGGGCAAGATAGTACTGTTTACACCTGCTTCCACTAAGAGGGCTGCATTTTAATGCTTCATTCAGAAAAAAAGATTACACACAAAAGTCGCACATACGATAACCATTTGTCCCCAGAAAAATTACAAGTAAATCAATAAATATAGTAAATACAGTAAATATATGTAATTGTGAGAAAAGCTAAGTATTTTTAATGTTTTTTATTACAGCTTTTTTTATTACACCTCAGATTTCACACCTACAAACATGGGCAGTTAATTCGGTCCTGCTGAAGGAACCCACCTTTAAGAGGAAGTCTCAGTGGGGCTATTATTAAAGAGGAAACCCACTAAAAGCATTATAGCGTAGACAAGCTGGACATGAGGAGGACAAAGGCATTGACTGACCCCCTCGACCCAGTCACATCCAAGCATACGTTTGGTATTGTGGGGAGTGTGCCCCTGAGGTCAAAGGTCAGTGTGGGTCAAGTGGGGTGAGTCTTCATGTAGACTTAATTGAGTGTGTGCTGCTGAAGAAGCATGTGACTGTGTAAGAGCACATACAGCAAACATATATCTGTGTGTTTATGTGTGTGTATGTATTTGTGTTGTCAGTATAAGATAGCTGTAGGGAACAGCATGATTAGAAAACACTAATATGTGCTTAAATGAACAATCAAGTGAGATTTAGAGCATTTAGAGCATTAGGCAGTTTAGAGCATTTCAATATCATATGCTGGATTTTAGACATTAACTTCCAGGTTTGCAGTTGACATAATGTTAAGGCATGAGATAGAACATATCCATATTAATATATGTAACACTATTCTTAAAAATTTGATACAATTATAGTAGTGTTAAATATATGCTACAACTTCACACTTTGAGTTTTTTGATGCCATTGATAATAATTAATTTATGTTTAACAGGAGGTTTTCTTTTTTACATTTGTTTACAGAGCACTGTGTTCACATGATAATTAGACAGATAATAGATAGATGGATAGATGGATAGATAGATAGATAGATAAATAGATAGGTAGATCTACGCACAGAATAAATACACTTAATTGTGCTCACTACACACTAATCCGGGGGAGTTCCATCAAGGGGTTTGAAGGAGGTAATGGGTGGGAAATGGGCGAGAGGGAGGGAGAGAGACAGGAATGCTGTGATGGCACCAGCACTCCGATGGGAATTTTGTTCCTGTCCAGTCCCCATAACCCCTCCCAACCTCTCCTATTCTCTCCACCACTCTTCTTCTCTCCTAGAACACAAACAGCCTTTGTGGCATTTGCTTTATCAGATGCCAATTTCCATGAAGGCAACAAGCAACAACACATTTGCAGCTGCACCCCTTTCCAAACACACACACATACACATGCACACGCATACGCACACACACACACACACACACACACACACACACACAAACACACTTTGCCACCCCTCATACAACAGTAAGGCAGGGATCGCACAACACATCCATGATGAGATACATAGAGTTTGCAGTGATTTTTGTACATTGCAGGCCACAGAATGCACACATACGAACAATAACGTTGTGTACATGTGGTAGAAAACACACCTTTTGCTTACATACACACACATGGGCACATACACACACACACACACAAGCAGCAGTTTGCACACCTCGCATCTTCTCATCGTAATTAAAGTAGGAGGAGCCTTCACAATACTCTTTTGTCTTAGGGCAGCACAGTAAGAGAACAGAGTGGGGCCACTGCATGTTGATGAGCTAGTGAGTCCGTGAAGCGGGTACATGAACAGATGACATAGCCAGAAAAGCATTGGCCCGACTTTCCCTCACCTCTCCCACACTAGTCCAGCGATACTCCACGTTCAAAGAGATTTTCACTTTCACGGGACCATCACTAGTCAAAAACTCTGCACCAGGCACCCATACTGCTGAGGATAAATATATAAAAGAAGCAGACGCATGTGTGTGAATGTGACAACCCCTGTTTGGTGAGACATGTGAGAGTCTGTAAAGCAGGTTACAGCCACTAGGTGGAAGCACAGAGCTAAAAGATCTCGAAGGCTGAGTCAGTCCTTTTTTCTCCTGCAGCACCCTTTCACTAGGGGCGTTTTTCAAAATGTGTTCTTCTCTGTACTGTTCTCATGGACTTGTGAAACGTCATCAGTCATGGCCCAAGTACGGCTCCAATTCATTATTTGCATCAAGCCAAGTGCAGGTCAAATACACATACATGTCCAACACTTCTGGTATCATCAGCAAAATTTGTGTGGAGTTCGGTAGTCAAGTTTACCTGAATGCATTTCACTCCAGTACTAGTGGCATTTCGAGGACCACTGTTCAACCCATTCTGCACATGTTCTTTAGATTATATTCACCTTTGTATATAATATGATATCCAGCAGACACACCGTAAGTATAGACACTCAATTATTTCCTGCTACTGGCCCTTTTACAGGGAAACATTTTGAATATATTATTTTGTATTATTATTTTGTACACACATGATAATTACTGTAATATTTTCAGTGAATATGAACAGAGATGATTCATTGTATTTTATATTTTAGTATAAACATCAATTACAGTTTAGATAAAGATGGGAGTATAGGAACTTTAGCCTTGAGTTGAGACTATCTAAACTGTGACTGCTGTTCCAGATGAAGACTGATTGAAACTACCTTCTGCAGATGTATCTGCCAGGTCCCAAGAATGGGAATATTTATTTTACATAATCCATATTGAGAACAATCCAAGGTTCATTTGGCATTTCTCTCTCTATGTACATACAGTAACATTGACAGATGACTATGGACAGCTCTGTATCATTCTGAAGATTATTACTGACAACTGATGGTGGCTATTACTTTAAAAAAATGTGAACCTTTCCTTTTTAGAACTAGTCCTTCTGCCCAGTTTATTATTCCTTTTTCAGATATCTTTAGTTCTAGCTAATGATTATTTTCAGGTCAGTATAGGTGGAGGTACACACACACACACACACACACACACACATGCAAAACCACCAACAATGTGGATGCTATTTTCTGTAACAAACATGCATAGCCTTCAACCATGTCATTAATCTGAGGCTCTTCCCTCTTGTGTCTTCAGTAATAGTATGCAGCGGATGCTCTTTTGTATTCATGCACTCATGCCATCTTCAATGATGGCATGCAATTTTCGATCTGCTCTTCGCATGCTCTGTCAAACATACTTACATGTACACACGCATGCACATACACACACACACACTGCCACTTCCTCTGAGGTGTTTTAAAGCTGTGAAGTTTGATAACTGTCGTTGGCACTTAGTTCTGAGCACTCCCTGCGTGTGTGTGAGGGGCCTGCATATGAGCAAACGGACGCCCTCTCCAGCGACGACCCACAACTCCTCACAATGCCCCCATTCTCCAGACTCAAAGGCTCCATCAGCAGCAGGGGGATGTGACGCTTCCCGAGATGGCACACAGAGACAGGCTTCGCTGCCAGGAAGCCATGGGCCCGGAGGAAGGGGCCAGCGGAGAGGAGGGTAGAAAGAGAGAGAGAGAGAAAGAAAAAGAGAGAGAGGGAGAGAGAGAGGTTTGCCCAAAGATGCCAAGCATTTTGTCCGTGCCAGTTCCACTGAAGCCTCATTAGCCTGGGCCTTTGTGCCTTTCTCCTCATTCTCATGTGTGGCGGCCTCCATCTTAGCAGCCATAAAAGGAGCATCGGGCCCCGTATTAGCAGAGATCAATACAGATCACTACAGCAGAGAGCAGAGTCATGTTCACGTCACAACTATTGCTTAGTTTACAGCGTTCTGTTCAATTTTATTTAGATAGTGCTTGCAATGTTGTCACAAAGCACTTCAACAGAAGCCCCGAGAACCTGGTCCAAACTACAAAAAAGCAAGCCAAGAGCTACTGTGGCAAAGAAGAAAAAAAAGCTCTCTAAGAGGTTTTAGGACAAAATGTTGATGGGAGCCAAGTCTCAAAAGAGAAAACCATCCTTCTCTGGGTGGCAATGTCACAGTTTATTGCCCCTCTTTTTATAAATATAAAGCAGGGGTGTCTAATCCTGGTCCTGGAGATCTACCATACTGGAGAACCAACACACCCGGCACTAATGTTCAGATGCCCCCTGGAAACCTCCATTATGGGGATCAGGCATGTTAGCTTTGGGTTAGCTATGAAGTTTGCAAAATTGTAGACCTCCAGAGTCAGAACTGGGCACTCCAATATAAAGCATAAAACAGGTTAGGGGATGGATTACTCACTGCACACAAAATGAATGTAAATGATGCATCTTAAAAAGTGGCAAACAGTATAAACATCATCTAATTTTCATAGTAACACAATGGTATTGTATTAATATATTACTTTATCTACTATGTCTAAAATTGTGGGTATTATTCCATTTAATAAAGGAAATGTTGTCTGCCTGTCATCTTAAAATCCCATTATTTGAATATTCTTTGATGAACAAACCAACATATATGGTTGTACATTGAATAAAATTACATTACATCAACATATATAAAAGCTATGGGATTTTTTTCATCTCTTAAACAGAACAGAATTTATTTTATATATCTTTGTTACAACAAAAGCAGTTTGACCTCTGAAGTCTGAACTTACAGCTTGTTACAATAAGAGAGATTTCTCTATCAATATGAAAACATGCATGAGTAATTTAGACTTAAAGTCCCTTCACTGTCCTTCTAGATTTCTTTTGGATCAAGGACCAGCAAAATTAATTGTGATCTGTCTGCTTTTGACTACATTTTGCTTTACATTGTGCTGCATGATGCAGCAGTGGATAAGGAACTCTCAGAGACTACATGGAGTGGTCTAATTCAGAAAGGCCTGCTAATGCCTTGGTGAGAAAAGGTATAGATCTTTTTTAAAGAGTCCATAGGGGGTGAGCAGGGTATTGAGGGGCAAAACTGACCTGGCAGGGGGGGCAGTGAGAGGGCAGGTGGGGAGTTAACTACCACTGATCTAATGATGCCCCAACTTCAGAGCGTGGCCCGAAAAAACGCAGCACCAATTAACTCCAGGGGTGGGGACAGTTGATGGACAAGTCTATTATTACGATCTGAGGAATACTGCGGGGAGTGAAAGAAATCAAAGGAAGAAAGTCCAGGCAGTCGGCGTTCAATGAGAAGTGAATGCAGAAAATATGCTTCATTGGCTCAATTGTATCCCCTAGCACTCGGAGCTCAAAAACTACAAACTGCTAAAATGAAGCACAAATGATGTAATTTTGGAGAACAAAGGATTGTTAATATATCCATGTAGATTTTGGAAGATTGGAAGAGAGGGTAAAGGCACAAGAGGCAAAAAAAGACAAACAACATTCAGGACAGCGTTGTTCTGGCTTAAATTAAATACTAATAGTTCCACTCCCTTGTTCAATTCTAAATAAAATTATGGTTGTTACCACAGGTCAGTAAAATCGGTTCCAAGGAAACCATTGCATTTGGTAGCACCACAATTCACCAGATACACAAAAAAAAACACAAGTGGCTATGAAGGTTCAAAGGAAACATTCTTTTAACAGATGATGGCTAAATATTAATGTCATTATTATGAAGATGGTATACATTCAGGCACCCGTAACTGTTATGGACCTGTTGCAGAGCCTATTTAGCCATATGTTAGTGCTGAACCCTATGACCCCTGAACCAGGACTAATTGAAGGCTTGACCTTGTTAGGCTACGACAAGCAGGTCACAAGGATATTTGGGTGTGTGGAGGGGGGGGTCTACCCTAAGGTTCTACCCCAGGGGCTCCTCCTAAAATTTAATACCCACCTTTTGACCAATTATTGCCAGATCATCCCAAAGTAGGTTAAAATCACACCTTTTAAAAAGCTTTCTCAAGCAATCTGACTGCATTTATGGATCTATGTGGTTTATCATTATTACCCTTTAAAGAACCAATGTAATATTTATAGCAATAAAGAGCACAAGGAGAACACTTAAAAACAACAGACACAATCTACTTGCAAAAAAAGTGAAAAAACACTGTATTATGAAGGCATTAGCTGGTATCTTCAAATCATGCCAGGAAAATGGCTGGTGGCTGGTTAACTAGACATGTATTGTATACCTATATCTTAATGTATACTACATTATGATGGCCTTCAGACAGCAGAAGTTCACTTAAGTAAAAAACAGCTGGTACTGTGGTAAGAAAGTATTGTAACTGCATAATACAGCATGAGTATTGAAAGTGAAAAGTAAAGGACTGGATATTGCCAACAGTAAATGTGTGTAATTTTTCCCTGACTTTTACACAGTACAGTCTATAAGGATGCTGCAGTTGGAGCCACCAGGCAGGAGGCTGAGAGGAAGACCGAAAAGGAGATTTATGGATGTGCTGAAAGAGGACATGAAGTTAGTTGGTGTAAGGGTAGAGGATGCAGAAGATAGGACTAGATGGAGACAGATTATTCGCTGTGGCGACCCCTGAAGGGAAAGAGGAAGAAGAAGAAGAAGTCTATACTATGACACTTGTAACTGAAATCTAAGAAATTTCATTAGAGCTACATGTCTGAAAATAACATTTTCTAAGAGTATTTGATTAGCCACACCTGATTAAGGTGACCAATAAAAAAACCCCATAAGGAATGGATGCCCTGCATGAACACATGTTTCTTTAGCAAGACAACCTGTAGAAAGTTACATAAAAGAGAATGTTTTTGAAAATTGAGGGATAACCCAAAGGCAGCAGGCCTGCTAATCCCTAAGCCTGCTATTCAGGCCTGTCGAACGGCCCAGGTGCCAATTCGCTGCTCCGCTTTGGATTTTATTCATGAGAAGGAGTTGAGAAGCAACAAAATGCCAGTGGCAGCTGTTTGTTTATAGTTTCCCACGACTCCATGCCAATTACCTATCGTCACTCCGCCAGTGGCTTGTCGTCTCTCATTAGCTACCCTTCACCAGACAAGAGACTCTGTAAGGCGGCCTACATGACGAGCCCACGCCCGGAAGCAGAAAAATCTCCAACATCCCTCAGCCTACTTTCTGCAAGCCAAACCACAGTGGCTCAACCACTTGGCAAGTTAAGGACTGCTCTTACACTGATCCTTTAAAAAAAAAAAAAAAAATTTGTTATGCCATTGATCTGTGTTTTTGTTGACATATAGAAAAATAAGAGCCCGTAACTTCTTTACACATTTACTCAGTCTAACATACATATTAATTTTACAGACATTCCTGAATAATATATGGGGTTTTCTGTATATTCGTATATTTTATAACTACGGTAGGTGTAGTAATCACTGATCCTTAGGCTTATAATAATTTATCTTACATAGAAATATTCATGTTATTATATAATTTCTGATTGCTATAAAACCTATATTTCAGTTATTTCAAAAAATTAGAGGACTGGTTGAATTAAATTGAGAGCCTTTAAACAGGTCTACAGTGTTTTAATTCTTAAGATTAAAGCTATTTTTTTCATTTAAAATTGAAACTTTATTCTTCTTTTTAGTGCTCATGTCGTCTACTTTGGTCTGAAGTGATGACGATGATGTGCCTCACAACCAAAATTATTCTAATATTGTTGATTATAAAATCCTCTTATTTTGTGCCTGCGAATATATATTCATTCATTCATTATTTGAAGCTGTTAGATCCTGACAGATCTACTCATTGCCCGAAACTGTATTGAATAAATATGCTCGTATATTGCTATTCTAAGCACTGATTCTCAATCCGTATATTATGAATTAATTCCTCCGCTGACGTGTGGGTTGTTTGTTTCGCGGTTTTTTTAAGGCGGGATAAACACATTCTGATAATCAGTGAACAGATGACATCGGAGCCTCTATGATCCCACTGCGTTCTTTTATTTTACCCGCCCTTTTAACTGGGCTGGTAAGCTGGAGTTCCCATGCAGGATATAAAGAAATAATCTCTCTTTGATGAGGGAACAAACTATGAGAACTAGATTCTTGGCATTTTTTTTCCTGTGGACGCCGTTTTTTGTTAACGAGGGATGACGTCACATAATTCAGTTTTAAATGAATGAATGAGGGGGCCTTTCTATTGAAAGCTCATCACATAAAGATCCTGTATCTTAATTCGGCATCAAAATCAGTGATAATAACGACAAACAGTCCCAAGACAAACAGTCTGACTTTGACCTGAGAGGGTTTTACTTAAAATAAATGTTCTTTATTATTTAAGATTAATTTATGTATTTAATTTAAGTCATAACACTTCCTTTACAAGACGTCCCTTACAAATAACACTTACATCATTTTTATTGAATTAATTTATAGAACATTGATGAGAATGTGTTTGTGAAATTCTTTTGAATATTCTTTGAAGAAAAAACTATATCATAATAATCTCACATTCTTATTTCTCTAAAAGGTTTTTAGAGATTTTGTCTGTTTTTATTTAGATTCATTTTATTCAGATGATTAATTAATGTTTTCTCTGCTTAATGTAAGTATATAATGTAATGCAAGTTCTACAGAGAGTCTCCAGACTTGGTTTTGATTTATGTGTCCTGGATCAGAGCTAGATCATCTGAGTGAGTGCAGGTGTTTGGAAAGTATCGATGTAAGAGCTGCAGAGAACTTCCAAAGGGATTGTTTTCATAAACATCTGGAGTGTTAAATTTTAATTTATTTGTTGTTATTAAATGTGGTTTGGAGGGCACACATTGATAAAATCATAGAAATGAAATCGGTGTAGGCTCAATTACTGTATAATAACTGGTGCTGTAATAAAGGTAAAGGTGTTCTGGATTCTGGTTGGCCAAAAAAATCTGAAATTATCATTAATTAATTTTAGCACTGTAATTGACATACAGTAAAACCAGTAAAAGTATCTGTAATTAAGAAATTGAAAATTCGCCATGCAGTGAAAATGGTCTCAAGGCTCTCCATCCTTTGCAACTCCTGGTTCATTAGCAATTGTTTTATTTTCTAGTGCAAAGAACGTGAGGCCAGTATTAGAATCTTGTTTGAACGGAAAACACATGTGAATAATTTACTAACAATTTATATCAGGTGATTAAAAGCTTTAGTTCTACCTTCTGTCCCTGAAGATCTCTTTGCATGTGATGTTAAAATAGGACAGGGAATTCAAATCAAACCGTAAATATACATTATGTTTGTGACAGTTAAGTCTTAGTGTTCTCATTTTGGCAAAATGTAGCTGCAATTTTAGAAATGTAATAAATGTGTTTCAGAATCAGAATAACTTTCTATCTGATTTTCAAACACACCAGAATATTCTGCATATTCATATATTTTTGTGTGGTTTTGTCAGGATTACAATTTCACTGTGATTTCAATTAATATAATGATTTTAACCTCTTTTGTTAAGAGTAAAGTTCTATGTGACGTTTACATATTCATACAATACTACCCCAGTGACTCCAGTCAACCTCACTTCCCTGTTTTCTTTTTTTTGGCAAGAATACATGCTGAGAGTACTGAGCAGATCCTGGTGTCAATGAGGGTGTTTTGTGTATGTCTGTGTGAGCGTGAGTGTGTGTGTGTGTGTGTGTGTGAGAGAGAGAGAGTGGGTGCATGTTAGTCTCAAGAAAATGAAGGGAAAGTGGTTCGTAGTCTGAAATTGCAACAGGCTTCTTTAACACCAATTTAAAAGGTTTTATATTACAAATAAAAGAATATTGCTGTAACGATTTTATTACATTCAACTATGAAAACATTAGTGAGGTTAGGTCCTGATATTGGATAACCAATCCAAATTATTCAAGAGGTATTTCATAAATCTCCATCACCAGATTGCCCTGCTGCTCCATAGAACTCTTTCTCCAATATTTGCCATGTGTTGTGCAACTATACAACCCAATATTTGCTGTACTTAGTCACTTGTTGAAATGATTTAAAGAAAAAAAAACTTGGCAGAGACTTTCTGACAGCAAAAACCAAATTAACATTAGAATAAATCCAAACAAACAAGAGAGCAGCAATAAAAAGCATTTTTTTAATAGCTGATATTTTATGAGTTGGGTAGAAGAGCACAGGTTTAGTTACAAATTTCTCGTTGAACCATCCAGCACACCTGATTTATCTTGATAAAGTATAGAATCTGCCAAACTAGTTATTCAGTGGAAGCTACAAGGGAGGGTGCTAATCCAAATAGCTAACACTGACATAGATAAATCACTGTTTATGGCATTAATGTTTTTTTTTTCATTGTAATAATGTAGCATTTGTATGTATATATATATATATATATATATACCCGGTATACATATATGTATGAATATGTTTCTTTCAAACAGAGCAGGACACCACCAAGCAGTTAAAGACCCCCAAAACATCCTTGCTATCCAGCTCAGGGTGCATGAGTATGGGCATTAGCATGAGAAAGCCACCCATCACACCATACTTACTTGACCTTTGCCCCTTGTTCTTTGTGGCTCTGTTAAAGAAAATTGCTGTGAAGGCAATGGCGGGTCTCATGTCCTCTACTAGTCTGTGGTCTACCCTACACTGTGTGTGCATGTCTGTGTGTGCATGCACATACATGTTTTTAGCCAGAGGGGGAGTGGTGAGAAATCTCAATCAAGTCATTTAATGCCCAAAGTCAGATCCCAGACATCCCTTCCCTGAAAGCACACATGCACACAGACACACCCGCACCACACACACTCCCACACTTTAGCCCAGACAGTCTGGAGGACCCCATCTCATTTGCCTTTCTTTAGCTCTCTGCTCTGTCTGCACCCCTTTTCATGTCTGCTCTTTAATTAAGAGCTTCAAATCTCTAAAGGTGTCACTGTGAAGGGCTAATGCTCAGGACCACAGGTCTCATTCCTTCCTGAATTTGTGGTTCATATGGTTAATCCTGAAGCCATATGTGATGCATTATAGTAGCCATTAGACACCGGTGTCTGATAATGTCAGACTTGGATTGGCACCAGGATTTTCATGGGCACTCTGAGAGAAAACATGTTGATGTCACCATATTAAAACTGAAAATTGTCTTCTGAGATTGCAGAACTGAGACATGAGGACTATTCTAGAGGAGAATTTTATGATGAATATGGCCTAGTTAGCTTCTCTCTATACACTAAATTCACTGTCTGAATTATTTTGCATCTCATTTTAAAGCTGACATTTTGCATATAAATTTTATTTATAAGCATCTTTCATGACTCTCAATGTCACTTTACACAAGTTATAAAAGTTAAAAATATATACAACAAATTAAGAAGATATTACAAAGAAATGTTTGAAGTCCTTTTTTGAAGCAGACAGTGAATTGTGTTCTCCTCAGATGTTCAGGGAGGGAATTCCACATTTGGGACCTTAAGGCGCAGTTTTTCCACTGTTCCATAATCAAGCATTGTGAATATTGTACAAGCATTCTTAGTTTTATGTTTAAAAGGCAAGTAAACCAACTGATATATGATGAAACACCTGACCTGAATATACTGCTATATCCTGAATGTCATTTAAATGCATGGAACTCAGACTTAATCTCTGGTCTGTATCCCTAAAAATTTTCAAACCCTCCTGATTTGCTGAGTTTGCACCCAGTGTACTAAAGTATGGAACTGTGTAAGTGTCAGTGACCATCCAGCATGATGCTACTAAATTACAAGACCATATTGTTCAATTGTTCTGCTATTGTAATTCAGTTCATTCTAGTCAATTGTTTGCCAATTTTATTTATAAAAATTCTAAAATTGTAATGTTGATGTGATACAGGTTTAAAAATTTAATCCCGAAATATAATCTCCCCCTTTGTGAATGAGGGAATGTGGGAGAGTTCAGAGTGTTTGTGATCCCTTGGGAAGCTGCAGGAAATGCTCTGGTTCCCAACAGGGATAGGTCAGGTGCTGCAGGGTGTCAGACTGTACTGCATTTTGAGTGTCTTGTCAACAACTGGCTCTTCCTCTGATTAGATATTGTTCCAGGTTTGATTGACAGCTGAAAGGCTAGTTCAGGATCTGCTCTTTGTCCTGCCACCCGAGGACGAGAGCACACCAAGAGGTCAAGTGACCAGCCATTCTGCCAAATGCCTCTAATTTTAAGAATTTGTCCAGAGCATACACTTATGAGAACACAATTACACTCTCTCTCACACACACACACAAACACAAGATGGAAATGAAGTGCCACTCATTTTGGCATTGACCTGTACTTCTATTGCCCTGCTGCACCTGCTTCCATTCTACCTCCCACTCAAATGGCCTGAATTCTGATCACCTGATCAATAATCCCTACCATAATGCACTATATTATTCAGATTTTCTCCAAACTTTTTTTTTTTTTTACCACTTTGCCATAATTAAGCACATTCTTTTCTTCTAGGCTAGTTCATAGTTTCTTTGTTTTCTGTGACAGTTTGTCTATTCCTTTTGTATTTGTAGCATCCTGGGCTCCTCTGCTACATTTCTCCCACATAGGCTTAAGTTTTACAGTGCTTCTTATTTACATTGAGTCATCACATATGCTTAACATAATACGTAATGTGGGCATTTATCAGCGCACACGTAGGAGATCATTTTAAAAAATCAGACTAATGCAATATAAATCCATAAATTACTCACAGAGTGCAGTAACCTTGTTTAGATAAAAACTGGTTGAAAATTAATGATCAATGTCTATAATAATATTGCACATACTGTTACATTTAGACATGGCATTGTGTGTGTGTGTTTGTGTGTGTGTGTATGTGTGTGTGTGTGTGTGTGTATGGAAGTGTTTCTTGCTGCTGCAGGACTCTTTCCTGTCTGAGTCAGTGCCATCACAGTTGCCAAGGCAACCAGAAGGCAGCATGAAAGCTAGAAAAAGAGAGGGAGTGATGGAGAGGTGCTGCATGGCACAGGGCCCACTGCCAGCAGTACTACAACACCACTGAGCATTTGCCTCCATTTTCTGTGTGTGTGTGGGTGTGAGTGTGTTTGCATGTGTGTGCGTATGTTTAGCTTTGCGAGGGAGGCTAAAAATGTCTATATCAGCACTTTTGGGAATCCATTTTTGATTATGTTACTGAACCATTTATACCTCATATACTGTATGTAGTCCTCTCTCCACACACATTTGTATTATTTACTCCTTAAATTAAGAGCCATTGTGGTAATAATTTACCAGTGTTTGATAGTGTGTTATTTTTCATGCTTCGAGCCTTAAAATGAAGTGTGTTCTCCGAAAACAATATAATGTTGGCATAAATGTCTCCCTAAATGTTAATGGCATTATGACTAAAAGGAAAGAACAGGGATATTTAACAAACTTACTACAAACAATTTACAGCATTGTCATTTCCTGTCACACCCACAAAAGTAATCTATAGCTATAAAGATCTGCTCCAGCTGCAACTTAATGAACATTTCTTTGATTGGTTGAGGTAAGAAATATAGTAGGTAAGCAATAACCTGCTTGTTTGTACATCGATACAAACTGGTATTAAGCACTGATATAGGGTGTGAAGTTGAAATTGAATGGGATTCATTACCTGCAAAAGCTGATTCATTGGTGATACAGCATGAAATGGGCTACATATGAAAAACAGTCAAACAAAGATTTTAAAAGATTTACATCTTAAACCATAGATGGATTCAGTGTGGGCAGGGGTAGTGTGTCTGTTTCAGTATTAATTGGAGTATTAATTGTCTCCCCCAATAATTCTCTCTCAACACTTCCTGATTTTGCTTTTTAACAGTATATTAATATTACTTTAGGTTGTAAAATGTGACTAAACATGCATACTAAAAAAATTACATTCAAGCACCTGGTACCTGGCTTCAAAACATACAGTACACTAGGTGGTACTGTACAGGCACACCATTGTTTTTATATCTCATATATTTATTCCAGACCCAGTCATTGCGAGTCCCTGTCTTGTGCCCATTGGGTTCAGAATATGCTCCAGGTATCTGCGACCCTGTTGTGGATTATGTGGTCACAGAAAATGTGTGAGTGAGACGCAGTATATTTATTCTAAATTGATTGATTGTTTTTTCGTTCTGATATTTTAATTTCTCTTCCATTTATGAACTTCCATAAGGGGAAACAACTTCTTGAAGAAGTTTCAATAAACACTGTGATACTGAAGTGCATTTAATGAGACCTGTATTTATATTGCTGAGATTATTAATTAAGTTAATAAAACGTCAGTTACAGAACTGTTATAGAAGCTCTGGTGAGACTGATAGTACAACACATTGGTAATTTGAAATATTGAAGGTAAATATGTTTTGCATATTGAATTGAATGGTACAATAAAAAATCCTTAATACTAATAATCAGTAAAAGTTGTAGAAGTTAAAAGGATCTGCCTAACTAAGGCATTAACATGGATTCATAAATGTGTTAAACATTTTATACATATTGAACACAAAAAACATGCCAAACATGTGACAAACTAAAATGTGATTGCATCAAAGATCTCTGGAATTCTTGTCTTCATAGCCATCTACAGGCATTACAGTGGAATGCCGAAAGGCAATTCACTGTCCACTGTAGGGTTAAGAGGAGCAAGGTCTATATGACCAACTGTCATTGATTAAGAATCCAACATTTAACCAGCTAAAATTGTGCAGGACATCTCTTTCTCACACTTGCTCAAGGTATGCATTTGCATATGGTCTCATTAATGAGCTGACAGTGCAATGCCCTCACTCTGTTCTCTTCTGCTCTAAGAGAAACAAAAGCGAGCATGTATTTGGTCTGAGTTTAATGTTGGGAAAAGTCTGAATAAGGGGTGTGCATGTGTGTCGGCTCTTGTTTAAAATGCCAGACGGCGACAATGGCCTTGAACTTGAACCCCCTTAGGTCCCCTTGACCTCAGGCCTATCCTTCATGCTCCTCCCTGTCGGCCCGAAACTTCCATTGTTTGGCTGTCGGCATTAACTCTTCACACCCACTGCATGGTCTTCTCTCCTAGCAGCAGGGTCTTCGTCATTCATGCTGGCTTGGTGGGCCCGGGAGACCCCATCTACGTACAAATGCCCCATGGGACAGCTTGTTTTCCCATAATCCGAATGCACAGAATACATTCCTTTCCCACACCCTCCATCTTAGGTTTCCTGCTCTTTTGTTTTAGTGGATTGACTTTAGTTACCATACATTAATGCAGGAATTTGCAAGGCATGCAGACAGTGACTCAGACACTTCTCACGGCTGGAGTTCGTCTGTCAGAAAGGCCATTTTTATGTGATATTTATTACTGAAATGAGGATGAATGATGAATGGGACCTTAAATATCAAAATGTCATTACCTATATTCTGTGAATGAAAGTCGATTATAATTTATTATAAATTTAAAGAAATGGGAAATTATCCAACATGGTACATTTCACATTTCATATGTCTTTTCATATATTGATGAACTATAGGTGTACATAGAAAACAGCAAGAATTTAAGTTGTACTGACTATTAGAAATAAATATCAGGAGCATTTAAACTCATTGACTCACCACTTAGTCATTCTTTTATATAAGAAGAAAAATAAACATCCTCTTGTATGTATATCTTTCTCACAGTCTGAAATTCTTAATAGCCAGCAGTGTAATACACTTTAGAATACTCATTTTAGATTGCATCTGAAGCACTTTATTTTACAAAATGTTTTTCTCTGTATTTTTATTTTGGTGTTTGTTTTTGAGTTTATTTGAGCTCAGATCCCCCAGTGCAGCCATCCTTTGACTTTGGATAAGGTGCTAAAAGGGGTCCTTATAAAGCAGTTCCATAGCACAAGACCTTTCATTGTATGCTAGTTTTAAGAATCATTTTTGCAAATGTGATGTGAGAAAGTGTGAAAAACCTTGTAAGAGTGTAGGAGACTGCACCAGATTATGCTTGAGCTTGACCCCAAACTGCTGTCGTGTGCTTGAGTTGGTTTCCAAAGAGTGCTTACTGTTAAATCTGGCCCCAAAGTAAGCAAATTATTGCAGTCAACAGTGAATGTAGATGCCCTCAGTCAACTGATGCTGTAGGAATGAAATGCAGTGGAGGTAAATGATTGATTGAATTAGGCACTTAGTGGAGAGAAGTGCACACAAAGAAGAGAAAGAAAGTGTGGTGGGAGAGGGCTAGGCCAGCAGAGTGATGGATGATGGCTGTCTTTACAAGAGGCTTCTGTCTGGAAATGTTTCTTGGGTCCCCTGGCTGCTGATGGTCGACCGGGCAAATGCAATGGCACTCCACGTAATAGAATCAACCACTCGACTAACAAATAAGAGAGCACACATCCATACACTAACATTTCTCCCTCGCTCACTCTTGTTCTCATTTACATACACTTGTTCATTCATCAAGTCATTAATTTGCCTCTTTTGCAAATAAATAATACAGTCATTAAGGTTGCATGTGACTCACAAGTTGTTTGAGTTGTACTTCACAACATAATGTTTTATTAGAATAGAGTTATATGTAATCAGGTTAGTGCTGCATAGTTCAAAAACATTCACAGCAATATCAAAATACCATTCAACAGATCCATCAAGGATTGGGCCTTTTTTTGAGCAATCTGGGCATCTAAATGATTCCCATCTATAAAATTCCCAAATATAAAAGTCCTATAAAATTCACAGACACCTAATTAATTAACTGTTTCACTTTACCTAAGAAATAGGAAAGTACATGAACATTTGAAATACTTTTTTGGAAAAATACACTTTTCCTTTGTTGACCACCAAAATCCTGGACAATCCTGGAATTTTCTGGGTTAGTATCAAAATATATTGTCAGAAATTCTACTCTCAGTGTTTGCAAATTTTGTGTTCTCCATTCGCCCTTTAGCTTATGCCATAATGATGCACCCAGAATTCTGGATAATGGCCATTTAAGGATATCAATCCCCTCCAGCTCAGCTTCCTATTAGTGCACTATCACAAGGGTATAAAAGGTTTTATCCTGGCCAAAACCTGACTGATCAACCATTTCATTCACTAGTCACACAGTTCGCCATTTTGATGGGCACTGACAATGCCTTTCTCCCACCAACAGCAGGTGATAACCACTGTATTAGCAATCAAGGGACTTATTCAGTAATTAAAAGAGCAAATCAACTGTTCACTCTTGGCACAGGCCACTGCTCAACCCATAGATGCTCTTTCGGTGTCCTGGCAACTGGTAAACAAGAGGATAGAGAGAGAGCTTCCTCTCACAGTTCACATAATGGGCTCCTGAACGCTTATGCTTTAGCATGCTAATCATGCTTCGAAGGAAACGAATACAGCACTCAGGCAAGCGACCACCTCAACAAACACACTCCAGCAGCACTAAAATTCTGTCAGTGAGAGATAATCAAGATTTATTATGACATTTACATTTTATATTACATACAGTTTGAGAAGCAACTGAATTTAAATATCAAAAATACCATGCACAAATTAAGCCGAAATTCAGAACTGCAGACTAAGAGGTACTGAGAAGCAGATCTTCACAGCTGAAACTACACGCTGTACCATTTAAAAACATTGTAACTTCTCAGATTTTTTTCTGATTTCTGTTTATTTATTTGTATTTACCCCAATTTAGTCAAGTTCAGTTTTACCTACAAGCTAGGATTCCCCTATTACAAAACACTATTAATGCTGGGAGGGCAACACATGCTTCTCCGGCCATGTGAGAAGCCACCACATCTTTCCAAACTGATTCCAAGGCAATTTTAATTGACAACTCAACATGCTTGGAGGAGAATACTAGCATCAGCTAACAGAGGCCTGTGTTGGCTTGCATCATACTGAGAGTTGGGGGAGAAGCTGGCCATTCTACCCACCCAGAGAAATCATGGCCAGTGCCCTGGCATCATAATGGATCTTGCAGTGCTTCGTCAGCAGGCACTGATGTGGTATCCTTGTTTGCATATTATTTATTCAGATCCTCAAAGACAACTTGAAATGGAATAGTACTGTCTGAAAAGTACAGTTCTTTTGCAGACGAATTCTGGAGATCAGTTACTGTGTAAAGCATACAGATCTAGTCCCCAATTTTCTAAAGTATCCTGACATGAATCACATACATATACACACACTGCATCTGTAGGACTTTATTTAACATTAAAGTCCTGTATTTCCCTAAAGAGCTGCTTTGTGAGATGTATGAATATGAGGAACATTTTCAAGGTGTAAAGATCTTTCCCATATTGCAAAGTGTTCTTTAGCAATTTAACAGTTTTTCCAAGAATCTTTACACATACCAACGCATGCATCCACTGCATGGTCTTTTGGTTCCAAACATGAAGAGGATTTTAAAACCACAGATTTGCATTGCGTGCCCTCAAAAGACATTTCTTCTTTAAAGAACCATCTTTGTAAAGCGTGTAAGCATGAAATCCTTTAAAGTTAAAAAAAAAACTTCACATCAGGTGAAGATTTTTGAAATAGCCTATAGACTGGTAAAGAAACGTTACAAGATTTGAAGACTGTCTCTTGAAAATTGTGAAAAACAGCAGAGTTATTACCAAGGTTGTAGGTGTGGAAAATGGGTGTCTGGAACTATTGTCTGGTTGTAGGCATTTAAGGGGTTACAGAACACAAATTATGTTTGATGTTTAATGTTAAATGAATGTTTTCTATTGTGTAATTTAAAACAATTTAAAACCATATTATTTTAAAGAGTGCAAAACAATTGGGAAAAGGACTGGCAGTAAAATAACAAATTGACTGTACCCAGCTTGGGGTGAAGTGTGCAGCAGGGCAGCCAGGTCTAATCGTGTTATGTGCCTTAAGTTGTTTTGTGTTAGTGATTCACTCAAACGTGTTTGATATCAGTTTCATTACACTGTACAGTACATGCATGCACCCTCTCTCCTGGACCCCTGACAACACAGCCATTAGATTATGGGTTCCTCAGAGCAGCCAAGAAAAACAGACAGAGGGGAGAGGTTACCATCTATGCCACTTTATAGACTAAACTCTGCTTGAGTCCTTCCAGACAAATACAGCGTAGAATACTTGGACTTCAGATTGTAAACTAAGCTTTATCGACTTCAAGCACACCATGTAGTGAGATTAAACTCATAGAGCCCCAGAAAAATAGTTGAAAGTTGGGGCAAAAATGGGGCAAGCATAAATGCAGACAGAGAACTGTGGCTTGACTCTGGCTACAAGGAATGTATAACCTTTGCTGCACATATTAATTCAGCAAGCTTGTTGATTTACTGCAGACACCTTGGCCAAAAATACTCATACCATTGCTTCTAAAAACATTCACTGTGTGTATTAAAACTGTGTGAATCTATTACATTACACATGCACATCTTGCAGGTTCATAGATGTATATGTTCACCAGATGTATGAATTAAACACAATTTAAAAATGTGTTTTTACTTTGTTCAAATTGATAAAAATACAATATTCTCATTACATACACTGTAATCTACATTCTTTACGAACCATGTTAGATACTCTTTGCCTAAAGCAATTTAGTTTTTCTATAACAATGAAAAAAAAAAACTTTTTTGTGTGTTTGTAAACTTTTATTCGTATCCACAGAAGGACAAAATAACATAAGGCACAAGTGGCAGCCTATAGGAGCAAGTTAGTTACATTAGTCTTAATGAACAGAAAAACAAACTACAAAAAAGTACAAGGACAGAAATGTATTTGCATAGAACATTTTTACACATCAAAATAGTGCAAACAGTGGATAAATTAAAAATCTCATTTAAACAATATTCAAGATATACATATATTGCATAGTAAATTATCTTCACTCATTGTACTAATAGTTGTACTAAATATCAATCACTTGCATTACTTTCACATTAACTAAAATTCTGATTGCCTTCAAAACAAGTTTAAAGATATCAATGTCCCACAACAACCAATGAATCTCAAACACACATTGCACAATTCTCTTAAAAGTAACAGAATGCTAAATAATTTGCATAGACAGTATAAAAAAATCTATATTTGCCTCTTCCCAAGCTTGATTCTAAAATAAGTACTCTTAACACTAGTCATTAGTATTTAAATGATATAGAAAGAAACATATTTTTCATTCTAGTAGCAAGATGCATCCATCTTGTCCAGCTAAATGGACAAAATAAAATATATTTGAAAAAAGTAAAATGGCCATTATGAAATCTTATGTTTGTAGTTTGAAGTTTGTAGTTGCCTTTAAATTGCGTAAAAACTACGTAAATTACAGCCATTTACATTATCTGTCTAAAATAAAAGCAATTAACTTGCTTAAAATATTACTTTTTAATCTAAATAGTGGAAGTTCTAGCTGTACAGGACAGATCCTACACCGCTGCTTGTTGATTGCAAGTCCAACGCAATTGCATAGAGTATAAAGACAACAGCTCTCTCTACACCAGGTGTGTAACTGTTAACACACAGAGCTGCTCAATACAGTGCAGTACCCTTCACTGCTGCCGGCCATGGGTCTCACATTCATATACTTAATTCAGGAGGGCGACCTTATCTATAGATCAGGGTGTTCTTGGAAATGGTCTTTGAATGATGAGTATGAGTTTGTGATCAGCCATAACTGAGGGATACAAGGACGCTACACATAGAGTATAATCTCATTTCTAGAACTTGTGTTCTGTCTGTAACATCAAATAAAACAGAGGAAAACAGGGTTATATGAATGTGTAAAGTGCTCTATGCTGAAGATTCAATTTGCCCATATAGTGTCTGTATAGGCTGATTAGATTAGATTGGCAGATTGTCTTGACCTGGGTTAAATACATTTTAATAGATTTTGCTTTTCCTATAACATGCACTTAAATGTTTGACCACTATACTAAAGGTTACCTTTTCTAACATGATGAGAGATTAATTTACAAAAGAATCCTTGAAAGTCATTTATCATACGGACTTCATCCTTGAATCTCCAAAACAACTTTTTGTAATAGTATACCAAATACATAAAGGATTACCTTTCATTTCCATTTCAGTGCAAGTATATAGATTTCCAATGAGTTAGGGTAGCATCTGCATAAAAATGCCATGACTGAATGTTAAATACATGATACACGGTTCTACTGATTCCCCTAAGTGAGCTTTTTACCCTTCTGTCCCCATTCTTTTCTCATTTTACTGTCCCATATTTGTCACCTGTTATTCAACTAATGTTAGAATTTCAGAATTTTAAACCTTTACACACAAAAAGGGACAAGAATGCTAAAATACTAATTATGCAAAGTAACAACAAAACTGATTTGCATTTTAAAGTGCTGCAAAGTTAAAATGTTGGGGCACACAATATGGTGGTGCTGGCATTGAAGTTCTTCATCAGCAGGTACTAATTTGTCATCCACGTTTCTGTGTCATTCATTCAAATGATCTGTTATTTCTCTGACACCTAAAACAAGAGAGAGAGAGAACCTTAAGAAAGAGTATAGAAATACAGTCCCATTCAAGAATAATGCTGGAGATCAGCTTAAATGTACTGTAGATCAATGTGTAGATCAATAGTTAATGGATCATGGTCTACAGTAACTAGATTGGCTTCACTCAATCTAGTTCACCTAAAGCATCCTGTCCTGCAACACCCAAATGTCAATGCATCTGTAAACCAAGCATTGTGTTGTAGCATTTGTACTTGACCAATTATTTTCAAGACATTTTATATCAGTATGTCTTGAATGCAGTATAGGCTGAGACTTGTGGACTGGAGCTCATGCACAGTATGCCAGGTGAAGGATTGAGGGCGAAGTTGAAGGAATCTCGGCGCTTGGTACGCTCTGAGACTAAAGCAAAGAGGTTGCATGTGACTGCTTCTAAGCCTGAGGTGCTGAATCAAACTACAGAGGAAATTCAGTCTCTCCTGCACAGCAACTTAAAATATTAAGGTCAAGGCGAACACAGGCATGTGGTCAGACCTGGTCCTACTGTTATCACTGGCAATGATACAACCACCGTTCCTTCTGGTTCACTCAGCCTGATTTGAAAATTGTCTGGAGAAGTGTCTGACTAGCATGATCATGCAAATAACACAAAAAAGCTGAACTGACAGCATCGAGCTCTTAAAAACTGCTTAGTGCTCACTACTTTACCCTTCAGGCATGTCTTGACAACTAGCAAATATATTTAATGTGCAACATCATTACTTATGTCACTTATGTCACTGCACACAGGTGACTGTGGTACCTGGAAAAAGATGGTTGGAACAAATTGTACGCTCGTTTGGGATCTGCTTTCCGCTTTCTTAGAATAGCTACAGGAGATGCTGTAACTTGATCAGCATTGAAAGAGCTTTCTGACCAAAGCTGAGGCTGTAACTGCAGGTGATGGAAAATGGGGGCGGGGGAGAAAAGCCTGTGTGAATTGAGGGGTGAGAGGAAGTACAGATAAGTGTTAAGAATGAGGGTGAGGGTATGCCATGGCGACCGAAGGAAATAGATGACACACTGTTGTCATTGTAGGCTCAGCTGAATGAGGTGAATTTACACCCGCAGCACGCGCCCTGTTAAATCTGGGCAGCAGGACTGGAGGAGAGATGGGAGGCGGCAGATGGGGGTGTGAGGGGTGTGCCACAGAAAGAGGGTCTGTTTAGATTTTGGGTATGTTGGTGGGCACAACTGTCTCTGGGCCAAACACGGCACATAGAATCCTCACTTTTATTTATGCACCCCTTCTTTTCAGTTGCCCTGTCTTTCTTTTTTGCTTTCTTTCTTTCTTTCTTTCTTTCTTGATTTCCCTCTCTCTCTTCACTTGTCCATGATGAATGAATAGTCATGGCAGTGGTACTGTGTAACTGCTCCCCTCCCTCCCTGCCTCAGGTCTGAATGGGGGGCTGAATTGAGCAAACAGTCGGCCTGTCAACTCAATAGGCGGTCTGGCCATGAACTTCAAGTTCTTCCCAGGCCCCCGGCATCCCCCACAGGAGGGGGACGAAGGGGAGGTAAGGCGGGGAGGTCTGGGTGTGTGTGGGGGGTGGATAGCCCAGACAGTCTCAGACTTTGGGGGGCCCCTAGTGCCCGTGTTTTTTGAGGAGCCCTCACTTTGGTGTTTCCCAAGGCTGGTGCCTGCATGGAGAGCAGGAGACCAGCTGCTTGGCTGTCCCAAAAGGAGAGGTTTGTGTGTATATGTGTGTGTGTCTGTGTGTGCATGTGAGTGTGCAGACATGACACTGTCTGCCCCCCTTGCCCATGCCCCAGTCGCCTCCCAGCTATACCACGCGCTCCTGGATGCAAGCTGCTGCTGCGCCCTCACTCCTCATCATCTCCTCACTAAAGCGAGCTTCTGAGGCACTGCTGTTTGTATTGTTTTTGCTGTGCATAATTTCCTCAGTCCCCTCTAAGCCAGGCTCATCCCCACATTACCACCTGTTTACAGACACACATCCTGATTACAGACTAAAGCCTCAGCTCCATAGACTTCCAGTCCGGCTTTTAAGTTTTACAGACACTAAACAAGAATTCGTTTTCAGGGGCTTTAGCCACACCCGAAACATTAACTATAGAATAAAGTGTCCAGATTTTAATGCAAGAATTGAACTTATGTGCAAAGTAACTATGGAATTCAGCTTAAGCTCCAATTCACATTCTTAAATAAGCCAAATGAAATCAAACATAGTTCTTTTGGAGCAATGCCACAGAGGAATTACTCCAAAGAACTATTATTGAGGTTGTTCTTTAATGAACCACTTTTGAGAATGTTGCTCATTTTTAAAGAACTTCTACATTGCTGTACATCCGAGCATAGAACCATTTAGAAAACTATAAATATCCTCTAGAGATTTTGTACACAGCAGAACTTCTTTGCAAAACTTCACTAATCAAACCTTGAGGTAATGATCTCCCTTGGGAGTGAGATTTGGCTGAGTTCCGCGCTCTCTGAAGCTGGGAGTGTCTCATCTGCACTGTGCTAGCAGCAATGCCACTTACACTGCACTATATCAGCTGGGCCATGGCATTGTCTGGACTCCAGCAAGGAGACACAAACAAAGGCCACTCTCTGAGAGAGTGCGGGACAATGGGTAGCATTGTTTACCCCCCTCTCTAAGTTAATCGTGCCCAGCCGGCTCTAATTGGTGTTTTGGTTAAGCAGGTTTAAAACTTACAGTTCCCTGGCCCCAATAATGGAGAGCCACAAGAAGTTCATCAGCGAGAACAATACTTGACTTGTCTGGGCAAGCAACTGCCTAAAAATTTACCAAGACACAAAAAGATTTGCTAAGATACTATTCATATTACACCCTCTTTTGCTTTTCTTTGATTCTGTATTGTGCCACCTTCAATTAGGGCCTAAAATTATATACAGTCATGTAATCATGCTTCTGTGTAATGAAATTCCTCACAGTCTCTGTGTTTCTATCAATAGCAGTGTGAGAATTTGGAATTATTCTGAATATCAGTGATCTCTTCTTCAATTTTGCATCTCTGAACACAGCAAGTTTTTTCAATGCAGCGCCATAAGATAAGAGGAAAAGGGTCCTGTTTTTCTTCAAAATGGCAGCGCGCCATCACCGAGCCTGGCATAGCAGCAAGACGGGCAGCAAAATCCCTGATGGCGTTCTATTCTGTACTTGTGCCTGCAGATGCCGGCCCTGTCTCCCCCGCCTATTGTGATGGAGAATGATTTAATGCAAGCAAGTACAAAATGCTTCCCCGCCCATTTTAGCACCAGCAATGTGTGATTTACACAATTAACAAACACATCTGCTGTAATTAAAAAAATCTTGATGCAGACAGTGAGAGAGGAGCTAGGACTGTGTGTGTGTGTGCATGTGTGTGTGAGGGGGAAGGGGGGTATGAGATAAAGGCGAGCAATGGTGGGTCATACCTGCTTGTTCCTCCTCCCTCTTCCATTTCATGCCAGTGTGCTCTAAGATGGTGGCGAAGCATGGGCTACCGCTCGTGATAGGTGGAAGGGGCAGTCAGGGAGAGGAGGGGTAGAGAGCAGAGACGCATCATTGGGGCGCATGGAGGGTGAGCAGTTTCAACGCCAACACACCCCTCCTCCTTAACATCCGCCACATTAGCCTTCCTTTTCACTGGCATCTTTAAGAGAATGAGAAGGTTTGTAGGTCTGCTCTGTGTGAAAAGAGTGGAAATGGAGAAGCATATAAGAAAATATAAACATGGGTTTTCTGTGCTGCCAGTGTCTGAGAGGGTAGGCACAATCAAGCGTGCACACACACACACACACACACACACACACCTTTTCATGTCTGTTCACATGGTACAGTCTGCCCCTGAGCATGCAAATGACTTTCATTATGCAAATGCATGCAAATCAGACCCGACCATCTGAGAATCAAGGCTGGGAAAAATCTACACAGAGAGATTGAATGAAAAAGAAAGGGAGCAAAGGATGAATCTATTCGGGTGGCAGGAGGCTTCCAGCGGAGGTAAACGTTCTGTGAAGGAACAAAAGTGACCAAGGGTGAACAAAAATGGCTTCCCTGGGTTATGTGAGACTGTAACACTGCTTGCTCTTAACCTTGACTTCCTCCCTTCTATAAGATGTCGGTTTATCAGACCAACAATCAATCATAGATTTATCACTGCTTTTTGGGATCAGATGTATTATGGCATTACAGAACTGTAGGGTTTATATAAGCCAACCACTGCAGCCACCACAGCCACTGTCAAATGACCTTGTTGTTTGTTGTTTTTATGAACATGTCCAGCACATGCGCCTGACTGTGAAATGCAGTGAAAGGACAAAGGTGCTGTTTACACCACAGAGAGCATTTCAGCGACACCAGATGTCAGTGATGCATCAGCTTTGGCTGGTAACCGAATTTGCCACAAAGCTAGCTTTACACTTACAATCCCATAAAACCTCTTAATACTGTCAAGCAGACCCAGTGCCTTAGTGATAAAATGGCAAAACACAGCTCAAGGCATGTCTATGTGTATGGCAGAGGCGCATATACAAGTATCTCCAAAATTTGGTAACTTTATTTTCTTGATTCCTAATGCAAATTAATTAAATAAAAAAGTTTTGTTCCATTACATTTTGGAATGTTTCTATTGGGTGACTCATCATGAAATCTGCTGTGATCAAATGATGTCAAAAAAAATTTTTTTTTTAAACAATACAGGATTTTTGTTTTGGTTTTTTTGGACAGTGCAATACTATGATGTGCAATACTAGAAGAATTTGCAATGCTCAGTTTAGTTATTGTTTTGTTAGCTTATATCTATACAGTGAGACACTACATCATTATGGAAAGTGTCTTCCATAGATCCAGGCACCCTTTAGAAAGGTGGTCTTTGTTTTAAGGCGGCGCTGGTGGAAGGCTCTGGACACTGAGTGTGAGGAAGAAGGAGTGTGAAAGAGTTGGATGGGAGAAAGTAAGGAGTGGAACTGGAGGGTTGGGGTCCTGTTGAATGGCAGCAAACCTTCTCTAATTGGCACTTGACATTTTTTTGCAGCAGCTCTCTAAAGTGGGCCCACTCTTAAACCCTCTCCAGGCCCTTGTTAGAAAAGTGCCTTATGCAAATAGAGCGAATAGGGACCATTGTAAAGCCGCTGACATTAACAGCTGAGGTAACAATGGTATTGTGTGCTTTCGGTGGACCTGTAGGTGTGTTGGAGAGAGAGCAGGACAATTGGCCAATATGTGAACAGCCATCCAAGTGACGTGCAGGGGCAAAAAAGGTTTTTCAGCAGACTAATCACTGATTTAGCGCATGGAACTTTTGACAAAATGACTCCTTAAGATGCACATGAGCACATGTGAGTTTTTTTCAAATATGTATGTACAGTAACTATATGCATTAGCTTGAGGTTTGTGTGATTAGAATAACTTAATAATTGTGATGCATATATTCTACGATTCCTTGTCTATAATATTTCCACTAGAATAAAATTTCTCTTCATTTCCTGACATGGTAGTAAACCTAATAGCAAACAAAGTTTTCCCTATAGAGTTTCAAGCCTGTCACCACATAAAACAATTTGAAACGATGGAGTTTCAGCACCTCCATGTGCCTCTGTTAATGATATCAAAAAATAAATTCAAAAAAACCAATTTTAAACCTTTTTCATATCAAATAAAATGGAATAATCTTTTGCAGATATAAGAATTGCACACTCCCTCTCATGTGGTCTGTATAATGTTGACCTTCACCTGTTAATGCAGCTCTCAAAACCTAATCTTCATTGTGTGTGGGCCCATTGGATTTGCCAATAGCTTAAATAATACATTCACATTTCTTTGGGTGCGACAGTAGGGCGGGGGACTAGGGGGACTAAAGAGAAGAGCATTTAGTCCTCAGCTTCCTATCCCACAGTGTTGCCATTTTGGGGCTCAGTTGGTGTGTTCCGTTGCTCGAAAGAAAGGCAGCGACAGGGGCAATAATCAGCTTACTTTGCTCCAACAGCAGCTTGGTAGTTGTGACTGAGCATTTGTGAAAGTATGGAAAAGCAATCCATTGTCTCTGTGTGACAAGTGAACTAGCCCTATTGACAGTAGGGTTTACTGAAGAGGGGAGTAGAGGCAAAAAGAGCACAGAAAGCAAAGAGAGGAGGCCTGCAGTGCTGTTTCTAGTTGACAGTTGGAACTGTAATCAGCTTGTTGAAGGCTTAGGTCCTTCACCCCATGCCTCACGTATGATTATGCTGAAAAGAGGAATGTTCTGTTCCAGCTTATTCATCACATCATTTAGGCCCATGTCCTCTGTACCAACCAATACTGCTTGAATGAGTAGAAGATGTTTTAAAAAGTAACCCAAAAGATATAATCAACCACCTTTCTGCCTCTACTTTTACAAAAATCACTGCAATAGTGGTCACTGAGCTTTTCATACCAGCCAGGCCAGGCTATGTAGATGGCGTATGCTCTTGGCACAGTGATGGCATATGCTGCTCATTGGATGTTGGAATTGCCCTGGCATTCACGCTCTGCTAAACGTCGAGACAGAAAGTGCCAAGCCCCACTGAGTCCACAGAGACTGCAACTTTACTACAGGTCTGTTTGCTAACATGGAAATGATTCTTCAACAAGAACTGTTCTAAGTGAGTCTTCCATTCATTCACCCACCATCAAAGCTGCCTTGGCATGCAATGCAGCAGCTGCATTGCAGCAGCCGCTCTGATTATGGCCACTCAGCTGATACCGCTCCTCACTACGTGGCTGAGAGCAGAGACTGTTTATGTAAAAAGTAACACACAACTGCTCCATCCAACCAGCACTTAAACTTTGTCCCTGCTTTTTGTGCAAGACTTATAGCACAAAAAGCAGTTTCGCGTGTACCAGCTAGTATTGATGGTGTGGATTAGATTCACACAATACATTCCAAATTATTCAGTTTTTTGGAAGTTGTTAATTAAGGTGCCACCAATTTTGTATTTTTTTCCTATGAATATAGCTAAATTATATCCAACGTGCTGATTTGTTATCATCTGGTCAAAGGTGAAGTCTTTAGCCAGTAAATAGAACTTCCTGCACAGAGCTAATGAGACAACGCTGAATGAGATCAAGTGTAAAAGTGTGATGATCCGATTGGTCTGAGGCCTCCAGCTGGCTCAGGCATATATAGAGCCTCGAACTGTGGAATTGTCCTCTTAATGGCTGCTGTCAGCACTGTGGTTCTAGTTTAGCAGCTCTGCCCAGTGGCTCACAGTGAGGAACACAGTGGTATTCACCACCATCTCAGCAAGCTTCTCCGCTCATATTCATCCCCAGTGCTGGGTTCATTCCAGCCCTTTCATAACATTACCAAGTGTCAACTCCAATCAGCCACCTCTCTACAACAGCCACACAAAATGAACAACAAACAACTGCGGCCTGTCTCCTTGCCCTGGCCCAAAGTTTAAAGGCCCCAAAAATATAGAATTAGCCAGGACATTCCCTCGGGAGAACCACAGTCCTCTTAGCAATCTAAATAATGAACTGAATAATTCAGAATAAGCAAGTTCTAAATTGTACAAAACAACCAATTTCACAATATAATGAAGATCAGTTGAGTATACCATCCTATGTGAAACATCATGGAGTGCAAGTTACTGCTGAAGTGTTTCCCAGTTAAATAATCCAGCTAGACCATGGTGTAGTGTGATGACTGGCTTTGGTCCCTGTAGGGGAACCTGTGGGCTCGAGCAAGAGGCCATGTGACCTGCCCTAAGCCCCTGCCTGTGTTCTGAGATCGGGAGATTACAGGTTTAATATGATCATGTTTGACCAACCAAGCTAAAGCACTGTGCTTAGAATTACCAGAGAAATACAGACAGGCCTTCCTTGCTTACTACTCATTGCTCCTGTAGGCAGTATTTACAGATTTCTGCACACTGTGATGCCACAAAGAATTAATTATCTTGGTGCCAGATAATTTAACTTAAATTTAAAAAGCATCTTACCTTTTCTCTTAGTTCTAGATTCCATTTTGCATCTTGGCTACTGTTGAAGAGATGAGAGGTGATGCAGAGATAAAGGGGTGGGGCTTGGAGTGCTGAGTCGATGGTGCCTTTCAGGTGTGTAATGGGATTCTTGTTACTTTCGGTTATCTAGCTTTATGAAGAATGTACATCACTCATACAGCTAGATAACCAAAGATAACAGCCAACCCCTCCGGCCAACCATCTTTTTTCCAATAGAAAGGCTCAGATTCAGACCTAAAAATAGAGAAACGTTTGATTAACTTTGCAATTAGGACTGGCTCTGAGTCCATTGTTTTAGATCAGCTTCAATAAAGCACAAATTCGGTGTAATCACTGTAAAATCGATTATTTATAAACATCCAATTGTATTAACATGGTTCAGAGGTACAGAACAGCACTGACTGGCACTTACAGTGGGATGGTGGATTTTTAATAATTTTTATAATTAATCGCACCTCATTGTCCTTAAGTAACGTAATAATTCTTTCTTCAATATTCTCGTTTAAATCCTCTCAGGATAGACGAGCTGTGCTCATGAGCAGGACAAGCCGTCGAAGTCAATTCTGACTTCATGGCTTTAAACTCGAAGAGACCTCACTGACTGTTCTCTACTGTCTCACAAGGCAGACTTTTCTCCCTGGGAGAGAGATGGCTTCTGTTACTCCCTGCAAAGTCTGAGATTTATTTCTAAATGAAAGGATATCACTGACTGAGTTGAACGAGGGCTAAAAAGAAACGCAGTTTGTTTCAATTTCCAGCAAATTAAACGCCAATACTGCTGTGTTTGTTTATCACAGGACGATCTCTCTCTCCCACTTACACTCACGTATATATGCAAATAAAAAAGGAGTTGGTCCAATTAAAAGCCTTTGTGTGAGGAGCCCTTCCCATTTCCCTCTCTGAGATGTTGTTGCAATCAGGGGCGGGGGGAGCGCGAGAGAGAGTAATCACTCATTACAGCTTTTCGTACCAGCCAAAATGGCAACGCTGGGTCGAGTTCAAACATTTTAATTTACACTATGTTCTATCCATCTTCCATCACCTAATTATTTTGCTAATACTACCAGCAAGCGGTTTACAGTACACACTGTCCTCACTCTATCTGTTCACCATTAGCCTCGTGGCGCTCGTGACATTAAAGGAGGAATCAAGAAGCCCAGCAAACAAATATTTCACACACACACACACAAGCACAAAACAAATATGCAGCATAATATGGATAATACAGTTAGCCTGTATATAAATATATAGGGCACATTTCAGCACATTATATAAAAAAATACATAAATATTAACAATAATAATAACATAATAATAATAATAATAGTAATAATAGTAATAATAATAATAATAATAATAATAATAATAATAATAATAATAATAATAATAATAATAATAATACAGTAGTAGTAGTAGTAGTAGTAGTAGTAGTAGTAATAGTAGTAATAATAATAATAATAATAATAATAATAATAATAATAATAATAATAATAATAATAATAATAATAATA
>JBBMFX010000007.1:8581550-8592304 GCA_037832545.1 Rhabdalestes septentrionalis | reverse complement strand
GTGTGAGTGTGTGTGTGTGTGTGTGTGTGTGTGAAGGTAGGGAAGCGCTGAGTGGAGGGATGCCAAGACCAACTGCAGCTTCCACCCACCAGAGTAACATCAGAATAACATCAGAGTAACAGATTTTTTAAAATGAGGCTAAATCTCTTAACCCTTGAAATTTACAGGTTTTGGTTATACTCTTATACTATTCAGTGTAATAAAAAAATTAAATAAGTGCAACATTTCATAGCAATTATTATTATTATTATTATTATTATTATTATTATTATTATTATAATAATTATTGTTGTTGTTGTTGTTGTTGTTGATGTTGTTGTTGTTGTTGTTGTTGTTGTTGTTGTTGTTGTTGTTAGTTGTTGTTAGATGTTGTTGTTAGTATCACAGTATTTTCAAGTACCTGAACAGGAATGATCACTCTTTGGTGGTAGACCTATGGTCTTGCATTCAGTCCCAAACTAAATTTGATTATGAACTGTTGTTGGTTGTTTTGCTTTCCCAGTGTGTACAATACTGAAAAGGGAGAGCATGTGAATAAGTCAGGTTACCACGTGACACGAAAAGCATTTTTGAGTGTTCGGTAGGTGGGTAACACATTTCCAGGCTGTTACACTGACACTGCAACCATGAGAACAACTGTTCAGTTTGGTGTGTGTTTTAGGCTTGTATCCCACCCCTGTCTCTCTCTCTTTCTCTCACACTCACTCTCTATTTCTCTCTCTCTTTCCTGATTAGAACAGGTGATGGCTGTTTGCTGTGATCGTCGCTTCCACCGAGATCACGAATTAACAGAGCAGCCATTTTCCATCGTTGTGTTATGAATGTGGCTCAGACTCAATGCGATTACATGCAGGGAACTCATGACAGGGATTGGCTTGGCTTGATCTATTCACATTTTAGTCTTTTTTAGCCTCTTATAGCCAACGTGAGGGCGGCGTGCGAGATGTCATTCATTACTGTTAGTAAAACGTCAGCACTATACACACACGCAAACACGCATACACACAGACATATATATATATATACATATGCGCAAAATCCGCAGAGCTGAATGAATTCTAACAGCGTTTCACTCGTGTTCAGATGGACCTCAAACACTTAAGGTGTTAATTCCGAAGCGGTGATATTTGCTGTTTGCAGATAAAAAATTAATCAGCTGTATCGTGTTATTTATGCACAGGGAGGCGTGTTTTGTGCCCACAAATCATTGGCCTATGTCATGGGCTTCTCTCTATTCTTAATAAACTGGGGACCATTGTTTTCTCCGCCAGGTTTGGAGACGTGATCAGCAGCTCAAACTTCATCTTTTGTCCTCCTAAATCTGACCATATTGTCGGGACTCTGTGGGAGCGAGCTCAGCACAAACCTCCTCCATCAGACCTCATAGCAACCTGGAACAAGCGGCAAGAACATTTCCTGAAGCTCTATCTGTACACTTGCTTCGAAAGCCCAGAAAATGTGTTACTGTCTATTCAGAAAATGAGTAACTTGGCTGACTATTACAATAAAGTCAACAGACTACCAGACTCAGATTACTTTTCTGGTATCAAATTACTATTCAATAAATTAATTAAAAATACATATTTTATGTGTATTGTATATCTATCTTTAGTAAATATTGTAATTCATTCACCATCTTAGAAATAAGCCCATATTCCCTTTCATTAGCAGTTATTACATATTCCAAAGAGGGCAACTGAAACAAACTAAAGGGACATACCATAAATGCATCTTAACATAGCAACAAATACATTTTTGCCAAAATTGTTTTAAAAGGAAGGCAGGAGGTGTTTTACGTACTTCATGTGGTTCCAAGACCATGTTTGAAACAAGGTTTTAAGAGCATAAAGAACCTTCATAAAATTAAGTCATAAATTCACCAATTTATGAGCTCTCCCTAGAATAATACATATTATAGTGAAAAGAATTGTACTTCAAGTTTCTTCACAGTTACACATGTCTTTTACAAAAAACAGTTCTTCAAAGAACTATTCATTGTATTTTC
Source organism: Rhabdalestes septentrionalis (assembly GCA_037832545.1). Classification (NCBI taxonomy): domain Eukaryota; kingdom Metazoa; phylum Chordata; class Actinopteri; order Characiformes; family Alestidae; genus Rhabdalestes; species Rhabdalestes septentrionalis. Next base: position 8,590,299 of record JBBMFX010000007.1, on the reverse strand, counting down.
AGGGGGAAAAAGTTGTTCTTCTATTATTTGTCTGAAAAGTGTAGCAAATTTTTTTTTTTAATGTAGTTGTTTGGCAGACTGTCTGTGTTGCGTTGCCAGGAACAGGGCAAAACGTTTAACAGATCAATTCCCAAGGGCTGTGTTATATTTTATTTATTTTATTTTACCCACATGGCTGTGGGCTGCAAGGTCTTTGTCACAGCCACTGCTAAATATTCTTCTTATTTAAGTAAGCCTCTTTCACTGAAACTGTAATGCTGTTGTCAAAATGGTCTCATCTGAGAACGACACGTTTTTCTGAATCACGTCAGGTCTGAGTCGCTGCTGCCAGATTTGCAAAATCTTCGGGTCCAAGAAAGGAAAAAATGGTGGACTGACGTATTCTATGAATCGCCTGACAGGGTTTGCAATTAACCCTAATTTGCATATGCAAATGAGCTGTACATTGGTTCAGACTACCAAATGCGGATGAGGAGAAGCGAAAGCACGGGACTCAAATGCCTGCAATTATTGTGATACTGAAATCGTGGATTTGACGGACCAATTTTTAGATTATAACTGTAATGAACTAGTGACCTGTAACAATCTTCACGAAACCACAGCTCAGATTGCAGCTCTTCTATTTGCTGCCATTAAAAGACTGAGTCTCTTTTCTTTAGTCTCTGCAACTCCCAGTGTGCCCTATATTTTGTAAATGGAAGGCAGGAGATCTTCAGAAAGCTCTGAATGTCTAGTGCATTCATACAGGTGTAATTGCAACGGAATTAGGTAAAGCTCATCTCTATCTCCCATGAGGCTCAGCACAATGAGAATTGAAATACTGGCAAACTTCACTTAATTACTTCAAAATCACTCAAAGTATAGGCCTAATTTCAAATTATACAAATCTAGACAACATTTAGATTTTCACCTCCGTGCTCGTGTTACAGATCGCTGTGACTGTAATTAAACTGGAGCAGTGTTTGATAAAGGCTGTTTTAGTGTAACTGAATGTACTGTATAGACACGTGTGAACCAATGACCACCTATCTTCTTTACTTTTATTTACTTAGCTCCATTATCTAAAGACTTTGTTGAGGTTATGAATATTTCAAAGGTGTGATTTTTTTCATTGAATCCTTTGTAAGGATCGAGGGGATTGTTTTGATCTATGTATACGTAAAATAATAATAATAATAATAATAATAATAATAATAATAATAATAATAATAATACAGCCTTCTTAATGGAACAATATGTTCACTTCAATCGTGACCTCTGGCATAGGTAGTTTAATCACCAACCGATTGGCTAATAACACAAAGAAGGAAAATTCACCGTAAAATTCGTTTGTATATTTCAGCCTTAAACGAAATTAATTTTGGTCTTAACGAAAAACCAGAGCTTGTTCAAAATGAGAGTGTCAATTTGCTGAACGCGTGCCAAGTCCCAAAGCCTTACTGCTGAGCCTGTGCACGCGCGTGTACGTGTGTGTGGCGGGGGATGAGAGAGAAAGAGACAGAAAGATAGAGAGAGACTTTCCAAAAACATAATGAAAGTGTATTTCAGTTTAAAATACTGACCTTATCAAGTTGGCTTTGATGAGGTTATTTAATTTGCTAAAGTAATATAAAGTTATTACTGGACAATTAAAAAGATATTATATTTACATTTCTGCTTATTTAATAGGTGTTTATATTACACTGTTATTTAAAAATTATAGAAATATCCAGTATATTACTTCAATTGACCTTAAATGACTAAAGTGCACAGAAAACATAGAGACAAAGAAAAATATTTGAAAAAACAAGTTGTTTGGCAACAGGGATGCTGTCGTTTTATGCCATTAGTATAATGATATTATCTGTGAAATATTTTGCTGAAAACTAAAACTAAAAAAACAATATTGCGGTATACAGTAAAGTCAATATATCGTCCAGTCCTGCTTTAAACTATAGCGACATATATATTTTATTTAAGAAATATGCCTCAGGTCATAAAATGTTTTTCCCAGGTTAAAACACAAATTTTGACGTTCTGATGTTTTTTAAAGGTTATAAACCATTTAAAACATTTTAGCCTCTTCAGGTTTGCTTCTTGGTTTATGGGTGCTGTGAGTGAAGAAGGCCTTCGCTCTCCTGAAACTTTGCCACAAAGGATTCCTAATTACAGGTTTATCAGAGTGAGATGCAGATCGCGATAAAGCTTTGAGCACCTCAGCGCTCCCTCTGGAACTTCCTTCTTGTTTTAGAGACAAAACCTCAAACGGGGCGGGGGGGTTGGGGGGGGGGATGCAAGAGGACCAACAACGATTCATTAGAACCTACCTAACCTGGAGCACCGCGCTGCCTGCATGAGGCCTTTGTGGTTTCCCAGTTGGGAGGGCACATGGGGTTGTGGGGTCACCACAACCTGAGCTTTATTGTGTTGGGATTACGTGATTGATGTACATATTCTTTAAAAGAAAGGTTGTTTCATTGTTTAAACCCAAGAATTGAACAAATGTTAAAAGATTTTCTATCATTAGTCCTTCGATCTGACGGAGTTGGAGTTTTTCCTGATTCATAAATGTTGTTTCCAGCATCAGAAACTGGACATGTGGTCTGTTTGATTTGCCTCGATGGTGGACGCCCCTATTTGTCTTATCCAGCGGTGAGAAACAAAGAAAGACATACGCAGTTTGATGGTATTAGGATTCCAATCTTTAAATCATGGGTGGCAAATAACAGGCGATGCTTTATTAGGGGGTTTAGAACCCCGTGGATTAACTCAAATTGTGGTGTTTTTGGTATTTCCAGTGTCCAAATGTAATCTTTAAATGCACTTGTTTTATTTTTTTCAAACATTACTTCCTTGATTGGTCTACAGAACGGAACTGTTTTATGACATAACAAAGAATGTTTCAGAAATATTTTGGATTCCTTTAACTGCGCAGATTATCTCAGTTTTAAAAAATGAGTTTTAACTGACCAACTCATATGAACTGTGAGTGAATGGCTATCAATTAATTTTCAGTACGGAACAACATCAGACTATCACAGGGAGACAAACGTCCAAATGAGATTAACTTCTTTAGTAGCGAATCAGCATCAAAGAAAACAGTGCTACCACCTTATATTTACATCACAGAAGACAAAAAAAGATAAACAAACTGCAACAAAAATACCAGTCATAATAGTAAAGTTTTCCTAGTGGATGTACAGGATTGCTCTTGGCTCTCAGTGCTGGAGCTGTCCAAGAAACAGTGCTGAACCAAAGTCAAGAACCAAAATGGATTATGAATGTTGGGCTGCGTGTTGATTCTATTTGTTTTACACTTCATTGATAGTTAGATTTTTATTTTAAAGTTTCTTGATTCTACCGCCCTTTACTTTCAGCCTCGATTATTTATTATTCAGTCACCTTTTCGATTCAATTTAATTTCTCGACCAGCATGGAACGTGCACAATGATGTACTTCCAACGAAAAGAAAGTATATAATCAATTAGACTACATTAGATTACTTAATCGTAAAATAACACTTTTCACTATATTTATCGTTAAAAAAGTTATTTCTAAGCCTGATAACAAACAGTTACAGTGAGCTGGAATAGTCTGAACACCCTCAGCATTAGATATGAGTTCTGCAGACTCCAGTGAGATCCGGTTCCATTCAAACCTCAACACAACAGAGGGAAGTTGGTTTTATTAAGACGAGACTTTAGCTCGTGGTTTCTCCGTAAACAGATGGACGGTAGAAATGAGTAGAAACAAAGGCTCTCCCCCGCTCTCACACGCACAAACCTTTTTAATCTCGGCTGGTTTTATGGAGATTTGTGTGGGCTATCATTACGGTCACTGATTTAAACAAATTATCCATATGCAATTAGCTGAGCCGCTGCCAACTCTGCTGTCAGGACCAAGCGGTCAGTAAAGACAGAGAATTAACCATCATAAAGAACAGTACCCGGGCTCCGGAGTTCACAGAACAGTCTCTGATCCCCATCACATTCGAAGTATTGTCGTCTTGTTTACATTGATTTATCTATTTACTGCCACTAAATATTAAAATATAAACATTCTGTCGAATCTTTGGCAGAATATTATGACAATTATAAGAAGGAACAGTATCTTAATTATGTATGTGTGTGAGTGTGTATTTACATATATATGTGTATGTGTGTATGTATATGTATATTGTAAAAATTTTTTTTGACTTCTTCAGTTTGAAACGAGATTGACTGAAAGCATTGTAGCTTCAGAGCATTCAGTTCAATAAGACAGTTCTTCAGCAGGCAGGCTGCAGCCCTCGAAGTTCAGGCTGTCTGAGCCAAATGTAAAGATGTCGGCATCTTCCTAAAGGAGCCTATATAAACATACAAGCGAGTATTTGCATGATCTATCCCACGGTGCAAATTACAAAGCTGCATAATTAATATGCGCATAAATTAACACTGGGAGAGTTTTGTTGATTCAGAGCGCAGGCGGCCCTTCTGAGGAGAAAAAAGGGGCTCTCTGTTGGAGCAGTAACAAGCTGACTGTTCACACGCTAAGTTTGGAGGGGGCTGGGGGCAAAACGCCCCTTTCATGCTGCTAATGCACAATACCGCCATATCTGCTCTGGAGAATATGGTGAATCATTGGACGAAATAAAAAATCCTCACTATCTGACACACACACTGAAATACAAACGCAGCTTAAATGTGATTTGAATATGTTATATGCTTGCACGTTTCTTTGCTAGAACTGGTTTGGCGTGACACGTTTAATTTATCTAAATGAAAATTTTTTTACAGTGAGACTCCTTTGCAAGCATGAGAACGTGGTAATTTGGCATTATTGGGGTATTGTGATTGGGGTCAAAATCTTTGGGACTGAATCTATGTGTTGTTGTTTCATTACTAAAGGCGTATTATCTTGTATGTTATGTTGATTGATCATCAATGTACAAACAGTGTACATAATTTTCTTTAAGGTACAACTGAGGTTTTTTTTCCAGAGAGAAAATGTTTTTTCATTTTCGTGATCAAAATCGTTAATACAGAAAAATTAGGTCAAAAGCTTGGAGAACAGAAAGAATGTGTTTAGTCAGTGCAATAAATATAACTGCTTAACAATAGTGTAGAGTGTTTCCAGTCTTAAGGTTAGCAACTGAAGACATTCCTGGGACCACCACAGTGATGCCAAAAGTGGTTTACCCCCAGGACTTTTCAGTGTCTGGTGACAGTTATTCCGAAGAAATTCAGTGTCTGATGATGCCTGATGATGATGAGTATCTGATGATGGTACCTACCCGATTCCTACACTCCCAGAAGAAAAACAAATGTAATCAGACACAAAATCTGATTATAGGAAATCTTCCAGAGGCCCCTCATTCACATTGACACTGCAGTAAGCTTGTATTAGAAAACTGCGCTAATTTCTATCTTATTCACTAGGGTGTATTTGTTTTAAGCATCTAATTTAAACGCGTCGGTCGTTTGAAGTGCGCATGCTCAGTAAAGCTGGACGAGTGTAGTATCATTAAGCCCCCTAGACGCTAAATGATCATCAACACCACTTCTAGAACATGCTCGGTAAAAATCCGTGTAATTATGCACAATCGACAGCCAGACTTCCGATGTAGAAAACAATTGTTTAAACTTTGGCGCCACCGCGTGGACATTAAATGCCTGTACACTGCAGCGACTCGAGAATTTGGGTGCATTTGTCGACAAAAGCACTAGTTCACTTCACCCAAGATGTCATGCAGCGTATAAAAAATGCAAAGTGTAAATGCCTGTGTAAAGCACTTGTGTAGTTTACTACTATGATTATGAGTGTTAAGACGATTGTGATGATGATGGTGATGATGATGATTATCATTTTTGTTGTTGTTCCTTTAAACTAGTTCAATTTTATTATACACAAATGTTAATAAAACAACAACAAAACAATGACATCAATAACAAATAAAACAAGAATAATAAAATTCAGTAGAATATAATGTGTGTAAACTGGATCCCCCCACACCTATCCACTCCTGCAATTTAGCTTAGATGAACAACACTTCCCCCTGCTGGCTGCCATCTGCACTGCGTCAGATTTTTTTCAGAACAATTAGAATCGACCCATTTTGTATTTTACAAACCTGTAATTGTCTGCAACAGGACGGAAAATCTGATTTATAATTTCACCTACATCCATATAGTGTGATTGTGTTAAGCTTTAAGGTTCTGTCACAGTATGCTGAACCAAAATATTCTATTCTAAAATAAAGCGAAGATGGATGCATTTTAGCACAGATGTGTACCAAATAAATATTTAAAACTATATGCACAAGAGGTAAAAAATATTTTTTAAACTTTACTTTTTGGTTGTTTGGCCCTCTTAGAGCACACCTACAGTGCAAATGGCAGTGTTTTCCCAGCGCAATTAGAATTGTCTCAATTTGTATTTTACAAACCTGTAAATGTCATGCAGAAGGATGGAAAAGGCTGATTTAGAATGTCATCCTGAAGAACAGACAGTAAAACTTCAGTGCTGAAAACAGCACAATCATTACCATCCCATCTGAGCAGTGTCTTACAGCTAGGACAAGGGTGACAGATTGGCCATCTACAGCTCACAAAGTAGGTAAAGTTAGATTAAACAGAAGTAGATGTTGTTGGGCTCTGAGTGAGGAGTAGTTTGACAGTCTCCATTCCACAACCACAGAAAAAAACAATCATCCACAAAGCCTTTGAACAGCAGTTGCCCTTGGATGGGAAATGAGCACTTGGGAAGTTGAAAGAAACCAAACCTGTTGAGAGCACTTGGTCAAGGGACACCACCGATTGCAGATTCAGAATGAAGTGGTAACATGGCTCCTCAATGGTAATCAATAGGAATAACAATGATGATGGTGAAGGTTGGTAATAGTGAAGACAAAGAATTTTTCATTACAAAAATGGCATTTACCAGATGTTTTTATCCATTTTCATTTCCTTATTAGAGGGGGCAGTCTCCCTGGAGAAACTTGGGGTTAGAGGTCTTGCTCAGGAACCAAGTGGTGGTATGCTGAAAGTAGGATTCGACCCATGATTTCTTGGTCAAGAGGCAAGTATCCTACACACTAGGCCACCACCTCCCCATTATTATAATTATATTAGTATAATACATAAGTTTGTCATCAGGTTCAGTGCACACTATGCTTGTTCTATGTTAATATAGAATATAGGGGGATGGGTAGGTGTAAGTGATGAGGTAGAAATTCCAACTTTTGTGTGAGTTTTCAAAAATGGTTTTCACAGAACAAAAAAGTAATGTTTCAAAGACTGTTTTATGATTTTTATTATAATACACCATATATAGGACTGGGCTCAGATTTTCATGACATTATTATTATCTAGCTTTAACAACTAAGGTTAATCTTCATGCTTTGCTTGCAAAAGATTAAATTCCCACACTTTGGTCAATCCTTCACGAGAGATGGCAGCAACATGCAGACATTCAGCAGTCAGTTTAATCTCCCTAATGAGAAACAAATGAATGTAATGATCTGGGCCCGGTTTCTCGAAAGCTTCTTATCGCTAAGTAGGTCTTCATTTCACCTTAACCTCTCTCTTAACTTTCTGGGCTGGTTCTCAGCAGTCCTCAGAAAGCAGCAGTGTAGGCAAGTCAAATTATTAATGCTGTATCAATGATGGAATATAGTCCAGACATATTTAAGAATTTTACCAGTTCCTCGCTACAATGGCATGGTGAAAGTCTGTGTGTTGTGCTGTTGCGAGGTCGGGCTTGCAAGGACGCGCGTTCCGGACGCGGTGGGGTACTGAGGTCTTCAGGCTCGGTGCTGCCAGGAGTGGAGGGTGCTCCAGGCATAGGTGGTTCTACACGGGGGCCAGGGGGGGGGGCGCATGCCCCCCTACAATTGCCCCTAATGACCCCCTGTCCCGAACAGCCAAATATTTGAGCATAAATTACTTATCGCGACATGCGCTGGCTTGAAGAATGGAGTGTGTTCTAGATGGACTACTAAAGTGCTGCGCAACACTCACGCCCCCCACCCCGAACACACGCACAACACGCGCAACCACACAGAAATTCAATGTAATATTTACTAAGGAATTCCTCGAGTAAAGTTCACTTACTAGTATGAATTGTTAAGTCAACAAAACCCAAGTAGATTTTACGACCAATTTTGTTTCTCAAAAACAAAATATACGTAGCTTTTGCAAGTATATTTACTCTGGACCACCTTTGTATGTAATTACAAAACTGTACAACTGCAGGCGAGATTCGGGTCAGTAATCGCAGAACCATCGTAATAACCACTAGGTCAATTAGCATAGAATGTGCTGTCTTTCTTAACGCTGTCATGAATATGAACTGTTAAATCAATTCCCGAGCAATCGATGTGTTCTGTAACGTCACACGTAACGGGCAGCGTCTTAAGAAGCGTCCTAAGAGATGGTTGGAGAAACACACTTGGAAATGCAAACAAATTAGGTAAGATATTCGGGATGGGGATAAATAAAAATACGTTATTCAGATTGGCACAAATAACGTGTTTTTTACGAATACTGTATTCGGACAAATACTTAAAAATATATTTGTATTTGGAACGTCACGCCCCCTCCCCTCCCCTCCCTCCCTCACACGCGTGGTTCGGGACTTGCCCTGCGATCAGAAAGTCGTGGGTCGATCCTCGAGACTGCAGGAACCTCTGAGGTACCCTGAGTAAGTATCGTTTGCACACAGCGCTCCCCAAACGCTGCTCCTCACACGCTGCTCCCCGTCCCCACACACCGCTCCCCGTCCCCACACACCG
>JBBMFX010000007.1:8567694-8571479 GCA_037832545.1 Rhabdalestes septentrionalis | reverse complement strand
CATGGCAGAAGCTTTGTCCATAGAGCCTCAATCCAGTTACAGGCACCAACCTGGGGTGCTAAATAGCGATATAGAAGAGACTCTGATCTGGTTCTCTCAGCTGCCTACAGTGTTGACTTTGATGTTTTATTCTGTTTCGAAAATTTCACAGTAACAATGCCTGACCCCATTGAGCATAACCCGTGCTTGTTAAGTGGCGTGTCTGGGAATGGGATGTAGCATCAGTAAGAGAACGTCTCTTTGCTCTGTTTTTCTGCCAATGTTAGTCTCCAGTACATAGACACTGAAAGCTTTGTATCTTGGCTTGTAGCCTGGACATTTTCTCATCATAATATGAACTACACGTTGATATGTCATTTATCACTGTTCACTGGTAGGAGCTGTTGTCATGGTTGTTTGTCTAAATGTGTCTTGTACTGATATGAGAATTGATGTACTCTATAGTGACATTTGTCAATACATATCAGCATATTTCCCATCTTCACTCTCTATATGGTGTGGTTCTTTGTACATGGAATCGTGCAAAGTTTGCAGATTGAAGAGAAGTTAAGTAGCTCAGTGTAGTCAGTTATATTTCTCCCATGTTGTGTTAGAGCATCACAAGGTAGCACTTGTAGATCCCCAGCATGTACTTAATGAGATGTGTCCTGGCAATTGAATGCAGGTTACCCTAGATTATTAGGTGTCTGTGTTTGAGAGGTTTAATGTAATGTTTGATTATGGATAAAATAACAATTCAGTAGATTGCAGATTTCATGTTTTAACAGAGTGTAATTGTTTCAATTGTGTTTGAGTAATAGCTAGTGCACTTTTTTAAAAGGTTTGTACTCATCTCTTCTCTAAGAATGTGTTTATGCTGCAATAACACAGATAAATGTGAAAATAGTGCATTTCATTCTTTTGATTGAAATTGCCAGCCAAATTTATTAATCAGTAAAAATTCAATAAATGAGTGAATTAGTGTATAACTTACTCACGGATTCCTCACTCCTGTGTGGCAGGTCAAATATTCCTCACAGCAGGAGCACAATCCACCCTCAAATAGCTTTTATGTACATCATTATGATGTGAAAACCAGCATGAACCTACACTAGCAGGAGTTAATGAATGTTTTAATTATGGTTTTTGTTTTGGAAGTAAAATAACTAAAATACAAATATTCAAACAGAATAATGCGGCGGCTGCCATAATTGGAACATGAAAATCTGTATTTTGTTCATAAATTATGGAAACAAATAATTGTGCTCCTCACAAAACATATGTTTTACACTTTCCATTTTCAGTTAGACCTTTATTTAGCAACTTACATTTCATATGTTTCATTTTTAATTAGACTAATGAATCAGGTTGAATTGAGAGAAAATAAAGTGCCCAAAGCTATGCCAAATTCATCCTGGAAGTTAAGGCAGATATAAAGTCACATAGAATGTGATCAGCATATGGCAACTCCCAATTTCAACCTGAAATAAAAAAAATATAATAATTGCATTTTGCAAAATGTTTATGTAGCTCAGACACCCTGTCCTTCACTGTAGAGAACACCAGTCTTAATGCAAAGGGCTGGTGTTGCTGCAGGCATTCACGAAAACCAACCAGAATCTCACCTGCTTCCACCTGTTTAATCAGTTGATTATTAGTTGTATGAGCTCTTCCTGGATGGAATGAAAACTGGCAACCGCTTTGTTTTTGTGGATATAACTTCAACACCATATTTCTCTTGGAAATGTGGTACGGAAAGAAACGTGTTTCTGATTCACGTTTGCTTTGATTTCATTTAAACAGTGAGTAAATGTCTGGCTTCCTCTCTAAGTAAGCTTTTGACATGGTGCCCAAACTTTCTTAAGTATTTGTATGGTTTCCAGCCCTGGCTGCTGCAGTAGAACAACAACTGTTTACGGAATATGAGAGATTGTTCACTCATTTGGAAAACTGATACTTCAGGTAGGCTGAAGAAAGGCCAAAAAAAGAAGCGATCACCACGCCAGTGTTGGACATCTTGTCTAAGGATTTAATCCACTCCTGCACTATATTGTTTGGAGACGCTCAGTTCAAAATGTTCTGAATACAGGCTCAAATACTAATATAATGAAAGACTACTAGACATGTCAAAGTGTTCATGTTTACATACATCCATGCTCCCTCAAAATGTTTGTATTTGTGTAATTATTATGGGAAAATTGAGAATACATGCTAACAATTCAGTGAAGCAATTTTATGCTTTGCTAATATCGGAAACAAACTGTTCACCTTTGTTCATATTTTCTAGAAAGATTTGTGTTACTCCAACACATGTATGTGGTTGCAGAAACAGTGAAAATAAATTTACTATCAAACTGTAATATCGGCACATTTTCGTTTGTGGGAGGAAAAAAAACATCTGCTGAAGATGATGACTCCTCGTCCGTTTCCAGGGCTGTTCCGATTATCTGTATTAGCATATACTCTATACCCATAAAAATATAATTAAATCATAAAACATGTATTCCTCAGCCTGCATAGTACCAGTGCAATCAAAAAAGAAAAGCATACAATTATATTCTGTAGTTAATTGAATATTCATTCATTTACCCTTGAAAGTCCTTTTAATGTCCAAAATAAGTCAGAGAGCTGTAATGCCATCTGGTGAACAAAGTCTCAGCATAGCTCCAGTGGATCAAGAGGTTTGGTGTGGCGGTGGGCAAGGGATTCTGTGTTGTCAGCCGGGGGTGGGGTGTGGGTGGGAGCGATTTCGATTTGTGGAACCAGAGGGTGGAGGCGGTGAGTGATTCGGTTTTCTGAAGTGAGGGTGGCAAGCAGTTTCATTTTCATTTGGTCGGTTGTTTGTTTTTGTTTTCTTGGGAAGATTTAGGCATGGCGGGCCGCCATGGAGAAACGCTATGAGTGGAAGTATTGTAGCTCTTCAGCAAAGCTTTAGTTTGCCCTTTTCACTTCAAAATGGCCTCTGTGTCAGTAGAGTAGGTGGATTAGGGCTGCTGCTCTTCGGCTGTCCTTACCATTGCTAATCTCTCCTCCAGCAAGCTCTCAATTGAGCCATTAGCTGATCCAGGGGTTAAACATCAATTAAGATAATGAGCAGAGAGAGAGCAGTGAGTAGGACTAGAACATACTGCTCTGTCAGAGGGGACTGTGGTGAGAGGTTAGGATTCATGCTGAGATTTTTTTTTTCCGGGAGTTAGACGTTGCATGCAGTTTGTGTGTTTTTACTGGAGTTTTTGTTTGTTTGTTTGTTTCTTTTGTTTTCTGACTGCATGATAGACCTCATAATTTCATTTTACCTTTTCACTTCACCAGGTTTTTATGAAGGTCTATTCAGTTATTTTATCAGAGGATCTGAGATGGCTTATCCATTTTATTTGTTAGTCTTAAATTTCCACTTAATAAAAAATCCCTGCTACCTCATTTTCTGATATTTTTTCCTTTTCCTGGTTTTTGCTTGTTTTTTTTTATTTTTAGGGTGGAATTACAAATAACGTCCATAAGTAGACAGATTACAGCCGGAAGGGCATCTAAATGTGTCTGATTCCTTTTAATGTTTATTTTTTCTGCTTACCTGGTTAGCCTTGTAATTGATGCTGCAACAATCAGTTGAATCCCTTATTTTGATTCTTTATTGTCAACATGTCATATAATACTAATTTGCACTTTATTTATGACATATCAATACATGCAGGGACAGTATTTTGTTTTCTTCTATTGTTTCATTCAGAATGAGGAGAAAGTTTTGTGGTACAGACAGAAATCTTTGGCAATGAACAATGGTGGAAGGTTAATAACTCAAAAAAGCA
>JBBMFX010000007.1:8550194-8562694 GCA_037832545.1 Rhabdalestes septentrionalis | reverse complement strand
CCCATTGTATACACAAATATAAGATGATGATAAGTGTACATATAGATAGTTTAGATTCTAATTAGTGTGTCTACCTCTGATACTCACAACTGAACCATGATTTTCCACACTGTATGTGTGTGTCTGTGCCTTAATCAGTCTTTGTTTTCTTTAGAGGGAACATGCCCCATGTTTACCACTGTGATGTTATCAAAATACTATGGTAGACCTCACTGGAAGGAGATGTAGATTCTCACAGTGAAAAAGATGTACATTTTTCTAATGTAATTTATCTTCAGTTACCTCTGCATTTTTAGTATTTAGTGTTTTGAATTTGTTTCTAATGTTTCTAAAGTCTTTTTAATTTTTGTACACCTCTCAAGTAAATTCCCTGATTGGATAAAATATATACTTTTCTAATTATCGTGAAATGTCAGCTTGTGGTGTTTTTCTATTATTGTTATTGTTAATATATATTTTTAATTGAATTAACTGTGAAGTATTTATAAATGTGGACAGTTTTTAACATTTGGTCCCAAATGTCAGAAAACTGGATTTAATGTCTTTAAATATCCTTGACTTAAGACTTTATATTTGAAGAAAACTAAAGACAAATTGTGGGGCTCTTTATGCATAATCTAGTTCATGGTTTTTAAGCTGAAAATAGTTCAAGTCTCAAATAAAATTTGTTCAGTGGCTATTATACACACAATCCTGGCTGTGTTAATAAACAGACAACAGATAGAAAAGAATCTGAAATTCTGTACCAGTGTGTATGAGCCAGACATATTCTGTGTCCCAAGTGGTCAAGAGAAGCATATGCTGAGTGGTCAGTTGAGGCATCTCGTAAAATGGTTAAGCAAGAGCAAGAATCTTGCATCCTTCAACCAGGCTTTTATCACAGCATGGTTGTGAGGTACCAACAGGTGTGGGTTTTGTGAGGTTGTGTGTGTACACATGTCACTGCAGGTATGTCAGTGTGGAGGAATAGTTTGGAAGTGTGATTTGCAGTCTGTGATCTTGGTGCAAGGGGGGTGTTCTGTTTGCCTGTGCTCTCGTTTGGAACATAAAGGGTTAAACAGACTGCGCTCTCACACACCTGTACCCTGTCAGCTGTTGGGGGCCTGTTAAAACGTCAGCTGTTTCTGAGAATGTGTGTGTGCGCCGCAGAGTGGGATGGTGGTAAGGTAGTGGTGAGGGAGACTGATATGTTTGTGTGTGGGCCAATTCTCAACAACAAAATACTATTGAGATGCGTTTATTTAACGCCAAAAACCCTGTCTGTAATAGACACAACAACAGCTGGTGGTCTAGAGATCAGCTAGCCCTAACAGAGCCATGTAGCTCTGTCTCAGAGACTATAGGTGTCATTCTCTAAAACAGGTGATGGTTCTCTTTAGCACACATATGAGCTGTGACATTCTAATTCTCAAATTTGACAAAAATTAAACATTTGAAGGAGCTGATAAGGAATATTACATATAGGGCTGTCACTGTCAAATATTTCTATGTTACTAGCAGTTGGGTAACCATATCATGTTAGTTATTTAATGTTTATGCTGCACATTACTGTAGTTGATTCCAGTTAATTTTTTACTATAATTTTTACCTTAGTTTCACTTTATATTGTTATTCAAACTCTCATATTCCTCTTGTATTGAATGTTCGGACTGCAAAGCTCGCTTTTATAATGACCTAAGCCAATCCATTGGGAAAGTATATTTTAATTTTTTAAATGATTGAATTATCAAAGATAATTGAGTAATCACGAAAGCTCTAGTTACTTAGTGACGAAAGTAAACATTTCTGGCACTTCTCAGTGCTCATGCCAACTGTACAGGTCATGTCATTGTTGTTTCCATGTGAACAGAAAAAAAGAGGAGAGAGTTGCTTTTATTATACATTTAAAACTGCAAGTTGAAATGTAGGGTTTATATTCAAACTTTAGTGAGGTCAATTCTGTTATCGCAGCGAATATATTTTTGAGACAGTACAGCATTGTGTCAGTTATTTACTTATTGTCTGTTTGCATATGGGGAATAAATTTAGTCATTACATGGAAAATGAGCAAAACTCATGTAGGTATGCATTTGTAAATTTAAAGTGAGCGAGTTCTCGATATTCAGGTCTAAATTTGAAATACCAACCAAAAATGAAAGTAAAATACCAGAAATGTAAATGTCAACTTAGGCAGATTCATCTTAGGTTTCTGGGTCTTTATTAAAGTGTTATGTTTTCATACCTGTGTTTAAATGGTCTATACAAAAATGCCAGTGCACATCTTTTTCTGCACGCCTTGCTTCTCTATAGGCTGCCTGTGCCTTACTGGCTCCAGTACAGCCAACATGATGCCCGGAAGAGAGGCGCACAATCACACACCGATCCCTTTATTAGGCTCTGAGCCAGCTCAGTGTGGAAAACATGGAGAGCTTTAGTTATGAGAGAGAGAGAGAAATGGAGAGCAAGCATCTTAACATACCCATTACTGGTGATGTTTGTTTTGCTAGTAATTGTGACCTCAGATTTTGGTCTCGCTGCTGTTGGGTTTTTGAGCCTGTGTATATTTGTTCCCACCACGGGCAGATTTCCGACTCGATACAGAGAGAGGACACCTCCTTTTTCCTAGAACTTCTCCATATAAGTTATCCTTTGCGAGAAAAATGCTCCTCTGACTGTGAGCTGTTCATTTAACTCTCAGAATGCCAGATTAAATGTTTCATGCCCAAGAAGAAACCGCCTGCCCTCTGCAGTAACACAAGTGTTAAACAAGCCCATGGCCTCTGGATTCCCATACCCCTCAAGGCCCTCTGAGTTTCCAAGGTCAGAAAAGGTCAAGGCTTGCAAATTCTTCTTCTGAAAGCAATGGATAATGCTCTTCAGCATAATTCAAGAGCTGTATTCTGTACTGTATGTAGACTACTGCCATTAAACCATGTTTCAGAAAAGACTACAAACGCAGTATACATGAACATGTAAACAGTTTTAATCTAAAATTATTGTATTGTGCTTCAAACCTCCTTTTATCTTCAGGTGCAAAAAGTGATTGTAATACAAAAGTTATGGTTGGGTGCATTTGAAGAGACTATCAGTGCGGTGTAACACTACTCCTAACACATGTGTGGGGAAATTAAGAGCATGGGGTGTTGGAACAAAAGGTGTGTAGGCAGCTGCCGCTGTGTTTTAGAGTGGCTTTCACATTTACATACACAAAGAGACCTATAGGCTGGGGATCTGACACACTGCTTTACTGTGAACCCAGCTCTTAACACCCAGCCACCCTCTCAGTTACCCGCAAGGACACTGATGAATTGGAGCCAGTTGCTAAAGGCATATAAGGGCAAAGGGTGGGGAGGGGGCTGGGTCGAGAGAGGAAAACTGATCAAGGTCCTTGCATTACAGGGTCATCGCTGGACTAGTCACTTCTGTCACACAGCCATAGCACGCAGGACAGGACGCAGGAAACACCACATTCTGTGTCCATGAGGATATCGTTGATTCAGTCTTTTACCCATGATTGTGTACCGCTGGTTGACTTCAGGATACGTGTGACTGTGACCATCAGAGAGGTTCAAGAGAAAAGGGTAAGAAAAAGGACAGTTTTCAGGTAGACAACAGACTTGAGTCAGCTTAAAGTATTAGTGGTGTTGCCTGAAGTTTAGGCTTGGATTTAGTCAGTCAATATGGCTCATTTATAACCGTTTCAAAACCTATAACTAGGATGGGATTTTTATAGTTAGATTTGTGTGGTTCATATGTTGGAGTTTGAATGTAGTTAAAGACAAGGTTAGAGTTTGACTGTCTTAATATGTGATGGAATGTCAGAAAGAAGCCTCAGCGTGTTTTAGGTTAGAGTTCTGCTGAAGTAAGTGTGTGTGCCGTTTTTTTTCTGTGGTCTGGGTCTGCTACACTTCTATATTTTCTATATTTTTTGCTTTCTGATTTGAACTCTATTCTTTGGTCATTTGAAAAAATGTATCGCAGTGTGTCTAGTTTGAACTTCGGTGCAGTTACAGTCTGCTTTGCTGCGTGTGGCCTATTGGAGATCCTTTTCACAGCTGTTGGCTTGCAAATCAATGGATAATTGCAAAGGGAAGGGCTTTTGATTGACATCCCAGGTGGAATGGATTGTGGACTTTGTTGCTTGCTAACCAACACTTGTTTAATAGAGACTTGCATTCAGTTGTTCATAAAGGCCACGGAAGCAATGCAGAGGTTTTACTGGGTTAAGTTTGTATTAATGCAGGAAAATATGGTGCTTCTGAGTTAAGAAGTCTTCACTTATTAGACACTTTAGATTTCAGTGTATGGTTTAATGGTCGTTTATTAGATTTTTTTCTTGGGAAGTGCCACTCAATTTCACTCTTTCTTATGTTCAGAGATTGTATACACTGAAAGTAGTATGCTTTGTATTAATAGATTACCAAATGTGGATGCATATCTGTCTCTGAGCTGTTGCTAATAGTTTTTGTGTGCGAAGTTCCCATTGACGTGGCCATGACGATGAGTTTTGCATACGCCCGTGTTTCCAGAAGGCATGCTGATGTCATCGCTGTGTGGCTAAATGGTGTGTTCCCACATGAGGATTTTACATTTTTGGTTGTGTGCGTGGTTTTTTTTTTTTTTTTTTTTTGGGGTGGGGTGGAGTTGATTAGGGTAGAACTAATTGTTTTTTGCACGTATAGTTGATGTAGGTCCTTAGGGCGAATGGTTATTTTGTGATGACTAACCCTGCCTCAATGTTGTCAACTGACTGGTCAGATCACCTTACACGTACTGATGCTTAAACAGATGCCTGTGTCAACTGCAAACCACAGAGTCATTTGTTTATTATTGTGTTTAGTTTGTGTAGAGATGTATCAGGAAGAAACTAGTTGGCTGCCACTTCCTTGTATTTCTATGCACTTGCCAATCTTTATGATCATGAATTGTATCGACTTAAATACTGTTTAAGTATTCGGAACGTAATATATATATATATATATAATTTCAATTATTTATCTATACCGACTTTCATACTACAATACTACTACAATACTACTGATCATATTGTTGAATATCTGCACATTGTTCATTCGTTTTTTATATTATCAGAAACAAGACAAAATTGACTTAGTGATATAAAGTAAGTCAAGCAAAGTCAGATGTTGCTTGTGGATTCTACTGAAAGGTTGAACAGTAGCAGGTGAGAATCACAGATCTCCTTCAACACCACAACCCCCACCCTCTCTGTCTGGCCTGCCAGGAGAAATGCTGCCCTTGAATTGCAACCCCCAACCCCCCTTTGGCATCAAGTTTCTGGTATGATTTGATTTGTTAGCTCTCATGTTTTATGTTCTAGAAGACACAACCATGACCGTTATGCACCACTAGGCCATAGAATCGCCTTACATAGAACAGAAATGGGCACATATATGTTGAAAAACCAAAATGACCATACACTGGGGTCAGCAGCTGAGTGGCCATGTTGGAGCTAGCAAGTGCCTGCCGGTCAGGGAGCATGAGGCAACAGGCTGGAAATATCCTGCAGTTGGTGCTGGCAGTACAACCCAAGGTTGGAGTAAATCACTGGAGATAGTCCCATAGGGCATTGCAAGCGCCATCACTGCCCCAGTTAGGCTAGAGTGAGTGTATTGCCGAGCGGCTAGTTCAGACAAGCCCAAGAGTGCGCGTGTTCTCTCATCAGGATTGTACTTTTTAGAGCTACAGCTGTCAAATATTGTTACATTTGTTTATATTTTATTGTGTATTAATTTAAATATTCTATTAATATAAGGTCAAGACTTGTTCCATTTTAATTACTGAAAGGAAAATAACAAAACTACATTATTATAACTATTAACATACATTTTGTGTACTGTAACCTTAGAACAGAATTTAATGAATTATAAAGTACTTTTTTTTTTTTTTGCTATTAAGTTAAACCCAATTTAGAACATCAAGGTCATAAGAAAAAAAGAAGCTGTTGCAGATTTTTGAATATGCATTCTCTTATTTTTCCTCTGAAAACCAGCATGCTAGCCAACAAGTATGGTTATCATTAAGGTTTTAACGGTATTACTACTTTTATCGATACCGCTTATCGATTCGGTACTTTATCGGTACTCTTATCGGTACTTTTATTGTGTTTTTTAATTAAAAACGAATTGAGAACAGAATAACAACACTTTAACCCTAATTCTAACCCTAATCTTAAAAAGTTGGACTCACAAAACAAATAAAAAAACTTTTAGGTAAGATCTGCTTTAAAATGTATTAGTTTATTATTATTTATCTTTATTATTATTATTTGTAAATGCAGCACTATAGCAGTACAAGTCATTTTAACATTTAATATTTATTTAGGCTACTGCATAAAATACTCTAAATATTAAGCCTATATGTAGGCTGTATGTAACTGAATGTGTGTTTATTAAATTATTAACACTGATTTAGAGCACTTATGTGATGTTTATGTCGTAATTTTAACACAGCATACATACTTGAGTTGGCAGATAATGAAGTAGAAGCTAGCATTTCTCTATATGCACATAATGCACTTCTGGATATTTTAATAAATTGCTTGTGGTTCTGCCTTTACGAGCAACAATCTTCTTGCACTTGTTGCAGTGAGCATTGTCCAAGTCCACACGGGTGAAATGTAGCCAAACTTTGAATCGTTAGGCTCTCTCCACAATCGTCACTCCATAAGCACGAGCCCTCTCTTCTTGTGTGCATGCGATCCCTCTCATCTTGTGTGTGTGCGCACGAGCTCTCTCGTCTTGTGTGCGCGTGAGCTCTCTCCTTTCTCCAGTACCTACAGCAGAACCGTAACTGTTAAAGCTTATCGATAATTCGCTCTTTTATAATTAAGCACCAGGACCGAGTAAGAACCAGCTTTCAGTACCCATCCCTACTAGCCAAGTAGCAGTCCAGAAATGCATGACACATCCTTGGACTGCACCTGCTGTGAAGACTAGTATTAATGCTTTAAATTAGAGCTCTGGAACAGGAATTAGCATAGCACACTTCATCAAATGTTGGTTTCATTATGGTGGTGGAACTATAGGAAGCTCATATATTATGCTACCGAGCTGACCAAATTATATTTCAGTAGTTATTTTTTTGCTATTATTTTCATGATTTGGTTTTCATTAGTAAATGTCAAGATGACTAGCATTGAAGGTGCCTACAAAACATGGTTATTATTTTAAATAATTAAAAATTTTATTGAAATTTTTAAATATGTTTTATCACAAATATTTAACCTTTATTCTGTGAACATATCAGGGAATCAGCGCTATGTTTCAGGAAATACATGATGAATGTTTACAGAGCATTGTGCAGCCAAGCTCATTATCAGTTCAGGTAACATGGTTCTGATTGCCCTCATTGTGTTATCCTGTTATTATTATTTTTTTGTACAATTTTGTTCTCATTTTTGTGTAATTACTTTCGCAATCAAAAATTCAATTCTCATCCATATCCAGAGTGATGACACAAGCTTGTGCGATCTTGTCAGCATGGAATATTTAGGCATGCCTTTGCCCTTCATGCTGTACCATTTCTCTCTCAGTTTTGACTGTGCTTTATTGGCCCCAGGGCTCTGGCACCATATGGCTGTGGATCACTGGTACTGGCCATGACCAAGCTGTGGTCTCAGTGCACTGTGCAAAGCATCAGTTTTGTAAACAGTCTAATTAAACAATTGACAGCTGTGCTGTTAAGGACATCGGGGTCCTGTTCTGAGCTGGATAGGTGATGGATTTCTCTGCCCTGCTTTGGCCCAAACCCAGTCCCTGTCCAAGCGCTGGCTCTTATCTCTGAGCCCCAGGCTTCTCTGCCTCCAGTTACAGGCAGGGATGACAAAACTGGACTCCCTCTCTCACACCCTGCAGAGGAGATATGCTTACATGTACTTGCACACACACGCACTTGCACAGAATGCCGTATGCCCACACATGGACGTAGGCCCTGTGTGCTTATCCGAGTGGAACTTAGGTGCTTCAGACCACTTCAGCATAAAATGAACAGCACTAGCACTGTGTTTTATAGGGCTCCTGTGAGGCAGATAAATGTAAACAACATGGTAGTAATTGTACTGAAACTGGGACTGCTGTTATATGAGTGCTTCCTAGATTTTGTGATTTCAGGAAAACATTATTCAGTCTCTCTCTGGTTATTGAGTTTCTAACTAATTTTTAAATAATTTTTTTATAATAATAATCTTTTTTAATAAATTGGTGAGCCAACAAGATATTTACCCAATTGTTTCATTTTATATGTGACAGTTTTAAATTAAACTGTAATTTTGCTTCAAAACCATTCATTTCTGATAACCATATTGTTTCATGCTGGATTGTCTGTCTTAACAGTGGCTGTTCACTTCTATAACAAATACAGTACGAACTTTCAATTTAAGCAGAAAACGGCATTGTAAGCAATCATTTGGACGGGTTGCAGTGATTTAGTTGGTACCATTACACTACTAATTAATGAGCCATTTCAGTGTGATATTGTCTACAAAATACTCTCTAGAGAAAGAAAGGTTCTGTGCTGTGAACCTTTAAATTGCTTCTGTGCGTTCATTTAAAATCTTCTGTGTCCACGATTATGATGTCCGCTAATCATTGCTGCTGTGCAAAGATGCAAAGGCAGCACAAAATGTTATTAGTATGAAAATGAATCTATAGCCGTGCCTTAATTCTGTGCAACAATTGTAGTAGACCTGTGTTTTCTTGTAAGTACAAATCTGTTTGAATATGTGTGAGTTCTGGGACCTCATTAGTGGTATTCAGCAAAAAACCACAATTTTAAACTGTGAACACATTTGACCTGCATAATGTGTGAATGCTATATACCGCTGTAAAAGATATACTGGTAAGTTCTGTTACTCTCTTCTAACCAGCTATATTTCCAGATGAAAGGGGCTTGTATAGTTGTTCAACAGCAATATAAATTACTAATCATTTATAACATTTATAACAAGTTTATTAAACTGTTAATCTAATAGAATCTGTTGAGAGAATGGTTAATCTATTTATTGTGTGCAAGACTATTTAAGTGCAGGAATGTTTATCTCTTTTTTTTAAGTTAATCTTTTAAAATACCCTTTAACTGTGTTGTGATATGTCAGAAACTGTGTGGTGGTTGTGGGTAGAGAACAAGAAACAGAAAACAGAGATAATAGCAAATTAAACAGAATTATACAACAAAAAATTAAATACTGTAAAAGACATAAAAGGAGATACAGAACATAGACAATATAATATAATAAAACTCTAAAATCATCTTGTCTCCACACAAATGTGTTTAATTATGCCAAGTTGGAAGTTTGGAGGGGTAGAAGATAGAACCCCAGCAAAAAATTAAGCCTGAGAAAGAGGTAAAATATCTTTCACAGAAGGAAAAAAGCACATTGCAAAGTTTTTGTCAAATTTTGAAGAGAAGCCTTTGACATTTAACCAAATCTCAGTAGGCATAATTATTTAGACCATCTCTGAGGCAGCAGAATTTTGATAAAGAGAATTTACTTCTAAAATGGGGTTCTAGGATCACTGGGCTGCAGTGCGTTATTTGAGTTAAGACTGTGTGGTCTAAACACGATGGGCTTTACTTTGAAAATGGCGAATGGCCTTGGCCTGTTGGCTCCTTGAAAAACTATTATGCGAAGTCTTGCTGAGCTCTTGTAAACTCATTGAACTTATCCTGTAATTCAACAGGACAAAACAATTGGCCTGTATTTGAATGCTGATTTCATTTTTGTTATGAAACAGTTGTTTAGTCGGACAGCTTTGTGAATACACACTCCAGGTCCTGTGTAGCTTGTTTGGAAAAAAAAAAAAAAAGTGGCTCGGATCAGAGCTGGTAATCAGTCTCCACTGGGCTCACAGGACTGAAGGTTATGGCCTGTTTCTATTTGCTGATAAAGAAGGCTTTTCATGTGAGTTGGACCTAAAGCCCAGAAACACATTCTGTTGCAGCGGTGCCTTTGAAGCACAGCCTGCACTCCTGATTGCTGGGCAGAGGCTCTCTTCCCATCAACACATCCTCAGTAACTACAGAGAAAAACTGGGCACCTTGCACAGCGCTCTGGAGAATGGGCTCATGTGTGCATGTTCGTTCACACGCATACACGCAAAGAAACCACTCCTCATCTCAGAATACATGGAATGCTGCAACTAGTGGCAGGGCCTGTTCCATTACATATTAAAGCTGAAGATAAGTGCGTGAAGTAGAGGGTGTGTGTCGTGTTTAGATATTTGTTTGTTTGTTTGTTTTCCACAGCTGAATTAAAAACACAAAGGGTCTACTTTATCGAGCAAACTGACCAAATACAATTCCAAATACAAGAACAACAAATGAATACAGTACCGGACCCCAATACATTCCATACAGGACTTTTCCAACTAACTTTGTTTTAACGTGTCACATCAATTTGTAACACATTTCTTTAATTCAGTCATTACATAACATTTTATGACCTCTGCATTGGAATTATTTCTTAGAAGAAAGCTTTTTGTTTCCTGTCTCATTAACAACTATTAGCTTTTAATGTGAAGACATTTTGTGCTCTTACCTTGTTATTCTGTTTGAAAGTATGGACACTAACTGGTTTGAGGGGATCAAAATATGAAGTTGGCACCTGTAAAAAAAAAAAAGAAAGAAAGAAATAATAATATAAAAGAGAGATTTTCCTAGCCCTGTGTCAAACTCATGTCAAGACACTATGAAAAAAGTAAACAATATTTATTGTTATTGTGATAAATAATGCCCCGATTTCACAGGAGGTTTTTTTCTTGGCATACAGTTACTGTACAAAGACGTTTCACTATATCAGCTACCATTTACCTTATGTGAAAATGTAATAAATATCAGATATATATCAGAATATATCAAAAATTCTCTACTTTGGAGCTGTTCCGTTTATTGCTTTTGTTTTGTTTATCAGTAATTGTAGTTAAAAAATTATCATTGACCATGTATGTGTTGGGCCTATATATAATTAGACTTGTTTAATTTAGTATAGTATGGTACAGTGTTTAACTTGTTTAAAAAAATATGCATTCAATAATCTTATTGTGTTTTTAAATTTGACAACCAACTTTCATGATCAAAGTGTGTTTCTGAGTCTGTTCCATATAGAGAATTGCAAAGCTCTTTGTTCTCTCACTTTTTGTTCCACTTAATAGTCACTGCAGGGCACATTGTGCTACTTTAATATATTATTATAACATTACATCTTACATCAAGATGTCTGTTAGTGTGAAATTGCCCATTCCGCTCCAACAGTAATGTACTATAAAATTCTTTGACTGTTGAACTGATTGGAAGCCTTATCTGGGTTTTCCCTTTGAATTGGTGAGAGGAAGTAGGCTACTGCTTCCTAGATGCCGTCTGTCTGGGGTAGCGAGCCTGCTTTCGGCTCCAGTCATGCGGGTGTGTACACAGTCTGGATTTGTGTGTGTGTGTGTGTATGTGTATATATAGAACTCTATTTTAAGGCTTTTTTTGTGGCGGAGATAGTTATAGCAGGTTTTAAAATTATAGTAGCCCACATGGCTATTCTGAGGTTGCATTAAGCTCATTCATGCTTCCATTTGCTCAGACTTAGGCATGTTGCTGACATCTGGTTCCCTCACACAGCCTCCCATGTTCACTGCTTGTTTAGTATTTTTTTTCTTTCACACTTATTTACTTTCTCCAACCCGTGGGAGATGCTGGGATAATTATTAGCCCAATTTCTCCTCATAATGTTAGAGACCACAATTACAGTCACGATTTTGCTAAAGTATACTGAAAATGCCTGAATGCACGTTTAAATCACTTGATTTCTTTACAATACACAAAGACATTTTGGATTATGACTAGCACCATATGTTTCGAAAGGGTCACAGTAGGCTTTACCAGATGTATTAAAACTTGTCTTTTACACTGCATATATACAGTGGTTACTAGTGATGCTCAGATCGATTGCCCGAAGATCGGTATTGGCTGATAATCACACTTTATGACTCGATCGGTACTTGTTAAACTTGGCCGATCTTAGGAACCGATCACAATTGATGACGCCAATGTGAGGACTAGGGACGGGTACCGAACTCGGTACTTTATCGCTTAATTTTAAAAGACCGCGGTGTGGATAAACTCGTGCACACACACACAACACGAGAGAACTCTCACGCACACACACACAACACGAGATAACTCACGCACACACACACACACAAAATGAGAGAACTCGCGCACGCACACACACAACTCTAGAGAACTCACACGAGAAGTCTCGCACTCACGCACAACACGAGAACTCTCGCGCGCACATACAACACAAGACAACTCTTGCACGCGCGCGCACACAACACGAGAACTCTCGCACACACACACAACACGAGAGAACTCTCTCGCACAGACACACACAACACGAGAGAACTCTCTTGCGCACACACATAGCATGAGAACTCTCATGCACACACACAACACGAGAGAACTCGACGCGCACACACACACAACACGATCGAACTCGGTGCACACACACACAACAC
>JBBMFX010000007.1:8501549-8522546 GCA_037832545.1 Rhabdalestes septentrionalis | reverse complement strand
CTCCCTCTCCCTCTCCCTCTCCCTCTCCCTCTCCCTCTCCCTCTCCCTCTCCCTCTCCCTCTCCCTCTCCCTCTCTCCCTCCCTTCCAGGCCGGTGGGTCCTATTCCCCATGGTGCCACTCTGACAGTGAACACTAATCCCAGTGTGAGCATTAAGTCTGAGCCTGTTTCTCCAAACCGGGACCGGAGCACACCCAGCTCTACAGGCGGGGTAGCAGCAGTGACGGCGAGTGCCGTGACAGGGCTGACGGTCACCCAGTACCCGGGGACACTGCGTCTGGAGCCCACTGGCCGCTCCCCAGTCGACAGTATCAGCAGCAATGGCAGCTCGTATGAGGGCAGTGACCGGGACGACGGGAATCAGGCACGAGCTCCAGATTTTGCCAGCACCACACTGGGGCCTATCCGAGCCTCAGGAGAGCAGTCAGCCTCCTCCGACTCGCAGGAAGGAGCCAACGTCAAACGCATGAGACTGGATACCTGGGTCACATAAACATACAGTCGAAAGAGAGAGATCTATCCTCTGTCACACACACACACACACACAAACACGCGCACACACGCAAACGCATTTCACCTCCCCTGTGACACAGGCTTATTTCTGCTGCACCCAACACATGCATGAGTACACTCACGCACTCTTTTTCAGCTGTCCTCCGCCTTTTCTCTCTCAACCACACACACACACAGCGATACTAGTATGCATATATGTACACACTTACATCCACACACACACAAACACACACACACACACACACACACACACACAAACAAAAGACGAACAGAGTCGCCAATCCAGGTGCATATGTGTTAACCCACATGGAGACTGAAGAGGGGGACGGTTGTGGAGAAATGTGAGATGTTAGTGTATCTCAGAGGGAATGCTGGCCTTGTTGACCTCTGCTCAGTCTTTTTTTGTCCACACCTGGTCCTTTTCGCACTGACACGCTTTACCTTTCTGATCCGAGTCCAGCCCCTACTGCTCTGGTGAAACCGTATGACAACTGAAGCCGCTTGTTTTGTTGTGTAGATTAGCCACTCACCGAAGCTGTTTTCCAAGTCATGCTAGTGTTTGAGGGGCTTTTTTTTTTTAGATAACTTTTCTTTTTCCCAGGTGTGTGTGTGTGTGTGTGTGTGTGTGTATGAAATGAGTTGTATTTGCTGTTTTATCTCAACTGCTGTTCTTGACACTTGTACCTTTCTTCTTCTTCTTTTTACTGTCATTGCTCAAACAGCTGCCTATAGTATGGACATTCATTGTATTTGATAATGCCACATGCATTATTTTAATCATGCTCAATCAGGACTTTTGTCTCAATAATGCAAAAGGTTAAGTCTGAAGCTCATGTACAGCTAACCTAATCAAAAAAAAAAAAAAAAAGCGGTGTGCATATTTCAGGGAAGGACTACGGTGACCTGATGCAACTATGTCTATGGGGTGAACTCTTTGGCCAACATAGAACTGGGGACAGACTGAGAATAATCTGTGTGTGTGTTTGTAAGCCGTGAGGCAGTGATAGCGTGGCAGTAACAGGCCAACAGCCAAGTGCTCTGTTCAGTTAGGGTTTCAGTGTTTTTTCTTGTTTTTCTCCACCATTGACTTGCACCAAATCCCTCATAAGTGCACCTTCACATGGAGAGCTTACTGAACTTTGAAAGCAAGAGAGGTGACTGCGTCTTTTTTCCCCAGTTAAGACACTTTTGTACACACAAGTACGTATGTTTGTACGTATGGTTTAGTCAGGTGGAAATGTAGCCCTATTTGTACAGTTTGAAATCCAGTCCTGTTATTAAGTACAAATGTATACACACATTGCCCAGCTGGAATACTTGGCGTTTTTCCAGAGGGCCCCTGTATTAGTGTCACTACCGCTGGTTTACGTGAGAAGCAACCTAACACGTTCTGTATTTATTACTTGTTTGTTAAGACGCTTCTTTTCTTTTTTTTTGTTGGTTAATCTTATGAAACGAGTATTCTTAAATTGTTGTTTTTAAGGAGCCAGAAGAGTTTAGTAACAATCTGAGCCATTGAGGGCTCAGGGCCATGGGTTTGTAGGCTTTTAAAGCATGTAAATACCTGGGCCCCACCCCACCCCTCCACCGTGTTCCTGCAAAGGCTCTTGTGTGTTGAGAGGAGAGGATGGGGAAAGCATGCAGTGAAACATGGGGGCTTCAGGCCTCGCAAGGCAGTGGAACAGAGCTCACCTTGAGTTCTAGAACTCTGAACTCAGTGGATTTTAAAGTAGTCGGGGGCATCCCAGAACTGGACCGGAGTCTGGCTTTGCGCTGTGTTTTGAGGAGATGATCATACATGTCCTGCTGGATCTGCCTGAAGCAGAGATGTAACTCTCAGTGGAGCTGTCTTTCTATTTCTACTTGTAAATAACTATTGTGTTACAAGCAAGCCGGGTAGAGATGCGACACGGGATGCAGATATGAATATGACTGTTTTAGAAGCGAATCTTTCTTTTTTTTGTCCTCTAATTATTATTCTGATGGAGTGCACTTTAAATCAACACCCAGCATCCCAACACATCAATTCTTTACCCTCTTTACTAGTCAGGTCTGTCAAGGAGAGTCTATTCTACTCCCCTTTTTCCTCCTCCATCACTTTCTCCAACCTCCCAACATGCATATACATGCTTTCCAGAATGGACTTCTTCAGAACTCCACGCCTCATTGCCCTCCTCATTTCCTCTCTCACTTGATCACACTGATCAATGGATTTCCGCCCGCC
Organism: Rhabdalestes septentrionalis; assembly: GCA_037832545.1. NCBI lineage: Eukaryota > Metazoa > Chordata > Actinopteri > Characiformes > Alestidae > Rhabdalestes > Rhabdalestes septentrionalis. The sequence goes on along the minus strand of JBBMFX010000007.1, from coordinate 8,519,810 downwards.
ATTGCTTCCATTTCCTTCTGCTTCACACTGGCTTGACCACCGCAGGACTGACCACTGCAGAACTGCAGAACCGTAGTGGTCTAATGGGGCTCCGCATCAAAGACCCACTCCATCTCCTCGCAGAGACCATGTGTGCCATTCAGGGAAGAAGAGCTCACGTTCCTGTGTGATTATGGCCACCATCCTTCATGTCTCGTTTTTGACGGTGAACAATTATTGAAGACAAAAAAGTCACCTTTTGTAAAAAGAACGTTGTACTTTCAACATTATAGATTAGACTTGACACGTGTTGCAAATGTGCAATTCTTGAAGCGCAAAAAAAATGTCTATAATTTAAAAGATGATGTACACAAATTGTTTTATGGTGCATTAGTGTAGTGCATAAGTGAATAGAATGAAGGAAGTCTCATTGATATTAATAATGATATTGATAATGAAGAATAGGGTGGGCTTATAGATCCAACAGTCACTGTTCAAAACTCTGGGGACAGAATATGACAAGTTTTAAGACAACTTGGATTGTGCTGTTTGTGTATTTGTATCTTTAGCCGCTATTTGCCATTTTCCCTTAAAGCTCTATATTTAAAAACATGTTAGGAAAGAAGGTAAGCTGTGACCGATCTAACGAGATACTTCAATGAGGGTAGAAGTAGTCCAACTCCTAAAAAGAAAGGTGTTTTCCCAAATGCGAAACTGTAATTTGGTTACTCTCTCAGTATACATATTGAAGTAGCTCACTCATATCCACTCAGGTGAGACCTGCATTGGCAGTCAAATTTTTTTTTCCAACCAACCTCCTCCATTCTCCAGCATCTCTCGCTCACTTTCACTCTCTGTCCTTCTGTCTTTTCTCATGGAAGATATACTCTTCAAACACAAGCAGCCATCTTGCATTGCCTAAATCCACCACAACCAGTAATCCATATCTTCAAGCCAAGAAGAATCTTACGCACACACACACAACTACAGATTCAGTACTGTACATTTTGGACATAGCTGCTTTGAGGGCAATCAAGGATCATAAAGGGTGAGAGCATGCACTTTTGATGGCTGCATACAAGCTGTGAGCTTTGCTCAAGCCTGATATCTGCCCAGTGCAGATCTTTAGAACTTGAACCCTTAACCGTTTTTCTGCCAGCTGTAGGTTTTTAGGATTGAGTCAGCTTAGTCTGGAGGACCGAGGCGTGAAGAACCCTCTGTCTCCGTCAGTGTTTTCTAATTCTGGTCTGGGAGGAACCCTGCCATTAATATTGTAATTTTCCTGGCTCTGGCATTCATTTAATAAATGTATTCAAGCTTTCTCATTAGCTGGTAAGATTCATGAAAACATGAACATCAGAGCTGCTCCAGGACCAGGATTCAGAAAGAACACAGTTCTAACCGAACAGTTCAGCATAGCTGGGTTACAGTTATCTACACACACATAGTCGCCTTGTGCCCCTTCAGGTCAGAAGTAGACTTTAAGACTGAGCTTTGAACAAATTCACTGATTTCTGAACGGTTTCATTGATGTGAGGTTCTAAAGAGCTGGCAAAGATCTCTTGGTAATGGTAGGAGTCATCATAATCAAAAGGAAAGACAATCGTCACGTGAATAGTTAACTTTCACCCTCCCCCCATATCCCCCCCATGTATGATGATATTTAGAAAATCTCAATTTTTCTATTGTTAATTTGTGCTGGTGACAGTTCTATTGTCTGTTTTTATTATAATTGTCATAATGATTATCATTACCATTATAGTTATCATCTTTGATGGTAATAATAATGATACTTTAGAGATTTTTATTTTCTGCATTTTTTGTGTAGGTTAGACATCTTATTTTATTTGAATTTGATTTTATTTTATTATATATGAAACTATATAAATGTCCTTTTTTCCAGGTTTTTGTTTTTTTTTACTTTTTCTTCAAAGGGGTGTTACTAATATTGCACGATTTGTTAAGTAAAACAAAATGACAGCAGTGATATAAGTACTTATTGGTAACTGAGGGAAGTGATAAAACAAGTTGATAGGATGACCAGTTCAATGCTGCAATTTTTAGTCAATTGTATAAAAGCGTCTCTACGCATAGAGGTGTAGAGATATCCACGTGTTTAATTTATTCAGATCAGACACAGATGTCAGTGCATGGGCGTAAAACAAGCAAAGAATGAGTCATATTATAAACTGAAATGTAATTTCATTAAGAATATACACCACACACAACTAGAATAGAAATTGAAGAAAAAAGTTTAAAAAGAAAAATGATAGCTAATATATTGTGTTCGGCTAGTCTGCTTTGAGTTTTGTTGTAAACGAAAAAAAAAATATTTTCTGTTGTTTTCGGAGAATGATATACAATTTGTGTATATTTTCATAAACAAAGTATGCACTGATATGTTATTACAAATTATATACTGCTTTTACAAAAAAAGTGTTTGTTATTGTACCAAAGTATCCATTTGTCCTTTATGACCCTCCCCTTTTGCGTATGTTTTACCGTATTTTATATATTAAATAGACAAGTTGACCTACAAAGAAGTGCGGGTCTGATTTGGATTTTTCTTTCTGTCTTCTAATGGGCTTTTGTTGGTTTCATGTGGATCCAAATGGAAACTGATGCTCAAGCTGTTGACCCAGTTTTTCTCAAGTCCAGTCCTATAGTCCACCTGCACTGCACAAGTTTCATGTAGTCACATGATTAATTAGAGATCCAAACTCATTCTGGAGCTAAATCAAGTGTGTTTCAGCTGTTGTCCAAAGAAGGTATCAATGTGTTTGGGAATACTGCTGCTGTTAACAACTTTGCCTGAATGCAGGTTCATCTGCTTTCATCCTTGAGATATGTAAGGGGTCAAACCTGTCCCTTCACACTTAATATTGCTTTTGTGTCTTTTAGTCTTTGAGAAGCTGCCAAGAAGCTCCTTCATCATTTGGCTTTTCAGAAAAGCAATGCCAGCTCACCAGTCTGAGTCTGCATTGTGCATTTTAAAATGAGTGATTTTAAAATCGATTATGACCATCTTACATTTGTCCATTAGAGGGCAGCACATACCATGCTGACCAGAGTTGGTCAGACCATTGTCAGTAATTATGATTAAATTAAGGCCTGTATTTCAGACATTTTAACCTTTATAGCTAATAAAAATAATGTATTTTGTGGGGAATAAAGTGGAAACATTGTTTGCTTGGTCAGGAGACTTGCTGGGCATTGCAGAAGAAGCGCTCAAAGTGATTTCAGGAATAGGATATGAGTGTTAGGAATTCCGCTCAGTCCACATCAGACGTATGGTGACCGCAGAGTCAGCTGACTTGGTCGGTTGCATTGTCAAGTGCAACTGTTCTGGCTGTGTCAGTTCCAGGCCGCCCACTCACAGCTCACCTGCTGACCTTAAAATAAAGCTGTCCTACGTTCTGCGCCGATGCCTCATTCTGTCTAATTCTGCTCACATTGTCACCTGCTGCTTTAATGCTGTTAGAATCCTTTTATAGATCTCCCTTAGATACATTATCACACAAACTTTATTGACAAATGTATTGGGACATCTTTTTTCTATTTTGTGCTAGTGAAAAGGCAAGCTTAGTGCTTCAGCATACGAAGACATTTTGGACAATGCCATGCTTCCAACTTAATGGACACATTTTGGGGAAGAAGCTTTTCTATTCCAGCATGACTGTGCCCCAGTGCTCAAAGCAGGGTCATAAAATACATTGTTAGATACATTTGTTGTGGACAAACTTGACTGGATGAACTGCAATGGAGATTGTGGGCCAGGCCAACCCATCCAACATCTGTGCCTGACCTTATAAATGCTCTATTTAATGAATGTGCACAAATTCTAACAGAAACTCAGAAATCTTGTGCATCCCAATACCTTTGTCTGTATAGTGTGATGTATAGTAGCAAATACAGATGCAAGTTTGATACAGGTTAATTCCAGTCTTTCAAAAACAGGAATGACTACATAAACAACATTGCCAGTTGTGAATTTTCTTCACATGAAAAAGCAGCAGTAAACTTAACTGGCCAGGTTTTTGTCTGTGCAACAACATTCTTTTATATGTGACATATCTGGATTTATATCCTGTCAAGTTTTGAATCTCTACCTGTTGTTTTGTTCAAAAATAATGTCTAGAGCGTGAACTGAACTGCTATTAACACCAGAATGTTTTTTGGGGGGAACCTTTAATGCAACCTTTAATGCTGAAGATCATCAATGTGAAAGGCGCTCTGGATCGTACCAAGTGGAGACGGCTTTGCAGAAAAACGGACCCTGCTTTGCGGGATAATCGCTAGGAAGAAGAAGAAGAACCTTTGATGCAAAATAATATATTATTTACAAATGTACACCAATTCGTGGGTGATTTATCTGAGATTTGCTGACATAAGGCAATGTGGGTGGACACAACTCTCTCAATTTTACAGAATCACTAACAGCTTTGTTCATTTTTCAGGGCCCTTAAAATTTTCTTTTTACTGTTCAGTTTTACAAATGAGTTGAGTCATTTCCTGTATGTAACTAAGTTTTCTGCCTTGGAAAACTTTCCAATCTTTTGAGCAAAAATGTTCAAGGGAAACATTTTAAGATTTGATGCACTAATGCATGTAGTTGTTTTAGACTAATATACTTAACCCTCTATGGCATGGTGTTGCCTTTAGGCAACAAAATATTATTTTGGCCCATCCACTGCCCCAATTAGAAAAACAAACCAAAAAACATCACATTATATCTGATGATAAATCTGGAACCAACAAAATTTGAGGTGGGTGTAGGTTTGACCTTTTCTCTGGGGGTGGAGCAGTCCTTTTTGAGCCAAAAGCTGGGTTGCACACACCTAGCAGAAGGTAAGATAAATTTCACTTTTAATGTGTTTAATTTGAAATAAATTTGTACAAAACATCTGTGATGCACATGAGTATGTAAAGAAGCATATCTGATTGAATAAAGACAACTTTTGTCTTTATTTACAAAGGTAGTAATTTATTTATATATTTTGACCCCTTGTAGCATCTTGTTGCCCTTAGGCAACAAACCAAAATATTTAAGGGGGGCTTGGGTATGACACATTTTATGAGTGATATATTATTTAGGACCCCCAAGCTCCCAAAATCTTGGGTGAAATATTTTTTGCCTCTTAAAATAAAATTGTGTGCCATAGATGGTAAAGTTACACTTTTTTTTTTTACTTTTTACTTTAACATTTAGCTACATTTTCACTGCAAAATGTAACCCCCCTATTTTAGATCAAAAGCATCTTGAAAATATACACTGAGTCTGCATTAGTTTCTTGCTGGAGGTAGTAAGATTTTCTGTTATTCTTAAAGGAACTCACGATATTGAATTTTTTTGTACTTTCATTTTACTTTGTAAGTCTAGGATATTTTATGAGACTTGGTAATTATTTCAGACTCCTAGTATCTGCATTATCATCATGAATCCTGGTTTTACATGCTGGTGCTGTATATAGTATTCATGAGGCAATTTAATTGAAATGTTCCATTTGTCACAACAGTTGTCGTGTCTGCTCAAGTATGCCACCCTTCTATCAGCTGTCTAGCAGCGATGCCTGATTTGGCATTCTGCACCTCTTATCTGCAGCCTAAAGAAGTGACCTAATCATCTAAATACCTAAGACTGGTTTCCTGGACATAGAATAACTTAGATATAAACTGTATTCTCCTTTCAACAGGGGAGAATGTGTAAAGACTAGGACTGTTAGTATCAGAAAACTACTGATTCCAGGGAAACTGCTTATGTTATGACTCCACAGACAAAGACAAAATATTAAGTCTAAAATAAAAGTTAAAAAAATATACAAATGTACTATGCTAAGTACACAAATTCTGTATATGTCCCATATGCTATGTAAGTTCATTGTACTACTAGTGACACAAATGGTAGGAGTATGTTATTGCATGTAACAGACATCAGTAGTAGTAATATCCACACAAGTAGTGATATTTCACATAGATACATCTTAAGGCATTTGGGGAAGCAGTCTGTCTTTTGGATGAGTCACATTTGCATATGAATGAAGGGTCGAGTAATTGACTAATGGAGGACATGGCAAATCTTGCCCTGTCCAGTTTCACAAATTCTTAATCAGCCGGCAGCTGTTGTGCTTAAAAAAATCAATAGAAGCCCTTTAATGGAGGCATATGGCATAAGGGACCCAATCACACATGTCAATTTAACCTAGAGACACTATGGGGAGTTTCTGTGGTTTGGTACTCCCTTACCTCATTGTAGGCATTTATTTCAAGTCACAACCTCTAAATATTCTCTTTTTAATCTCAGCTGGATACTGAGTGGCCATGTGGTTTTGCTCTTTTTAGAACCAGCCTATGAGAGCTGATCCAGGACAAACCTGCCCTACCCATATTTCTGCTTTAATCACTGCTGGGGTTTTAAATAGTATTGATCAAATCCGTTAGTTTTAGAGGCGAGTTGCACGCTCTTGCATCAGGAGTGATTGTGCTGTATCATGTGCTGTTGGAAGCTGGTGGAAGTGACTGTGGTCTCTTGGGAAAACAGGTGCTGAGGGGACAGAGGAGAGCAGCGGTGTGCGCCACCCCACAGCCCTTTTGATTTAACTCCCAAATCAGCCTGTAAATCCCTTTGCCCTTCTGTGAGAGTGTGTGTCTGTGTGTGCGCAACAAATGCCCATTTCTGGTTATACGGATAATGGCCACTCAGAACAGAAGGATGAAGAAACCTATTTAGAGAGAAAAGAGAGCATTGCAGACTGCTGAGGTAATGCAATTACCATGTCCGCTATGACTCTCCCTCTCCCTCCCTCTCTCCCTCCCTTCCTCGCTCCCTCCCTCTCTCTCTCACACACAAATGTAGATGGCAAAGAAGGTGAAGTCATTTTTTATGCCTATCTTGAGGTTTTTTGCTGTGTTAGGTGTTAGTGTAGGCTCCCATGCTGCATTGTGCGCTGGAGATCAGTCAGACTGAAACAATTCCAAACCATTGGCCCTCCTACATCACCCCAGGCCCACTTACAAAGCACTCATTTGCACAATGGCTGAGAATTTTAGAACTGTTGCGTTGCAGAACCTTAGAGAATTCTTTATCATTGTTTTGGTTTGTACTCCTCCGAACTCTTGTCACTTTCAAGGCAATATACCAGTTTTACTATTTGAATCTATTGTTTTATTTCCACCAATGTCTTTATTTGTTGACTGTCGAACACAGAAAGCACTCCACTAAAATAGTATGTTCAACTTTTTATTTAGTTCCAAAATCATGTCTGTTGTACTTTTTTTGTGAGAGAAAGGGGAAAAATAATACATTCCTTGTAGTACCTTTTGATTTATTTGTTTCTGAGACAGGTGACATGAGAGGAGAATCAAAATACAGATGAATTTGCAGTGACAATATCAACTTATCAAGAAACTGGGGTCCCATGCAGAAATTTGCCAGGCCCCAATATGAAGTGATTATGCTTGGCTTTTTCTGTCCTACATTTAAACCTGTTATCACTTAGTCTAATACAGTATATGCCACAACAAGATAACAGGCAAAAGCTATAACTAAACTGAGTTTGTGGATGTGTGTAGATGGGTATGCCTCCAGAATGGCATCACTCTTCACCAGAGGACCAGGAGTCTCCATCATCAATGGAGTCATCTGACTGGGTTGTCTCCACCTGTCCATCTTTTGCATCTCCAAACTGGAGTTGTTTAGCTTTTGGAATCTTCTTCTCTTTCCTTTCCTCCTCCTCCTCCTCTTCACACTGAGCAGTAGGCATACTCATCCCATTCTCATGTTTCCCATTAGCTGGGTTTAGGCTTCCCATCTCCTCCCAGTGTCCCGTTAAGGCCATGCTCTGGTTTGGATGGATTGTGTCGGGTGAATACCTCTCAGTCTCTGCTGGTTCATTTGAGTCATATGTAGCAGCCATCCCAAAGTTTGACCTCCAGTGGTCTTCCTTTATGCTTGAACTAAAGAAACTGTGAAGATCATTTTCTTTTTCTTTTGTCTCAGCTTCTTCATTAAGAACATCCTCTTGGAAACTGTCCATCTTTTCTGATGTTTTCTGGTTCTCCGTGGTCATATAGCTGGGTTCCTCCATTGTGCTGAGGGTGTTATGGGATGCTCCAGTGATTATATCCGGATGGTCCAAATTCTCCCATTGTTGCATTTGAGAAAGACTGCTGCCATTTTCATCCATTCCCATACTGCTGTTACCCACTGTGAGCTGCTGTTCATCTTTGTTTTTCTCCCATTCCACTGTCTGAGGAGCTTTGTGATGTTCAAAACTGTCTTCTTCAAACCTCTCTTTCATCACCTCCTCTAGAAGGCCTGTGGTGGACACTGAATCATTCTTTGAGGCTTCCACAGTAGTACTGTTGATGTCTAACAGCTCGGTTGAAATTCCTGCATGACTATGGAGCTGAGAGCACTGGCTAACATTAGGTGACTCATCTTCTGAGCTGTTGGACGCTTCTGTGTCTGAGTTGGCTATGTTGGTCTGGCTGCCTGACCAACTGTTTGGCCCACTGTTTAGAGAAAGGTTGTCTGTAAACTCTGCGTGAGTGAGCATTGATACATTTGACTGTTCATCATCATTCTCTTTTGCACAAACCTGTTCTTCTGTCAAACTTGTTTCTGACGGAATTACAACCGAATGTGTGGTCACTGTTAGTGGAAGATCACAGGCCTCTTTTGCTAGTGCTTGTTCTTGGAATGGTTCAGGCAGTGGTGTGTCTTTAATTAGGGGGAAATGGTCTAAGTCTGTCTTCACTCGTTCTTTATCCTCTCTTTCTGACTCAATTTGTGCTAGTAAATCTGTTTCAAAGTTCTCTTTAGTAATGCCTGTGTCATCCTCACTAATGCTTGGCTGCTCACGTGGAAATGCATGGTGCTCTTTAATGTCCCTGCTTTCAGTGAGGAAACTCTGACTCCAGTCTTGTGAATCTGACATCTCTTCTTGTTTCTGAACCTGGTCAATTTCCTTGTCTGTCTCTTCTCCTCGATTACTCTCTTCACGGTTCTTAAGGTCATTTTCTGAAAGATCCATAATGGTGTCATCATTTTGGATGTTGGTATTGATGTCCATGTCACTTTCACTAAGAAGAAGGTCCTCGCCAGCAGGCTCTGGAGACTCCTCAGCGATTACCTCTTTAGTGATCTCTTCTACCAGAGTTTGAGCTGAATCCTCCATAACTACATCATCTGTGTTGGCCATCTCTGGCTCCTCAGAAAGGTCCTCCATGGTGTCAAAGCGTTTAGAGGTGTTCTGGCCCCACATTAAGACCCCTTCATGTTTCTCCTTTTCATCCTCACTGTCACTGGGCTCACTCACGCCCATATGAGTAGCCTGAGTGTTGGCATCTGTCTCTTCATCACTTCTGTAATGTATGAGAGGACGAGTATCTGCTAGTGTGTTATCCTGAGCATAGCTGTCTGCCTCATCTGGATCAGTTCTCCATGAAGCAGAGATGTTAAATGATTCTTCTTCATCACTCTGTATATGCTCTTCTGCATAGTCTTCAACTAAAAGAGGGTCTTTGTCATGTGTTTCTATAATTAACTCAGCTTTTTGCTCAGAAGGCTCTAAATAACTGTGTAGATCAGCATCAACCTCTGAGGCTGAAGATTCCTTGACCATAGCTTCTTTGCCAGTATTAGCAAAGCTCTCATACATGACTGCAATATCTTCCTCCTTCATACTTTCTTCTTCATCTTGAACAGTCTTTTCCTCCTCTTTTCTCTCTTCCACATTTCTATTTTCAGTTTTAGGATCACTTTTATCTTCCTCTTCTTCCAATTCAACATTCTCATGACCTTCATTCTCTTCGGTGCTACCACGACCAACTTCTGATTCATCTTTCACTTCTTCTGTCTGGTCCATTCTTTGCCATTCTTCTACTGACACTTTCTCTGTTTCCAGCAAACTGTTGAGTGTCTCTATTTCAGAGACCTTGAAAACATCCCCACTAATGCTTGGCTGCTTAATTGGAAATGCATGCTGCTCTTCAATGCTTTCAGTGAGGAAACTTGGACTCCAGTCCTGTGAATCTGATATCTCTTCTTGTTTCTGAACCAGGTTGATTTCCTTGTCTGTCTCTTCTCCATCTTTCACCTCTTCAGTCTGGTCAATTCTTTGCCATTCTTCTACTGACACTTTTCCTGTTTCCAGCAAATTGTTGTGTGTCTCTATTTCAGAGACCATCAAAACATCTGCTGATGTTAACATTTCATTCTTTTCCTCAACCTGGCTATATACGTCAATAGAACTCAAAGATGCTTGTTCAAATAATGGTGATGCTATTTTCTCAGTGTTTTCACAAAATTGTTTTAAATCTGTTATGCCAGTGTCTTCTCTGCAGTCTTCTTGTGTATAGTTTTCACTCATGTCCTCTGACTCCAATTCTAGTTCAGAGACCATGTCTCTCTCCTCTGGTATAGCTGTATCATTTTCCTCCCAGGCAAACATGGGTGCATGTGATATTTGAGCCATCTCAGTGGACACCTCAATCTCCTCTTCCTCTCCATCCTCTGAAACCTTTGCATCCTCTGCATGTAGATGGGAGGGCTCCTCTCTCTCTGGAGTTTGGGGAAGGCTACTCAGATGTCCGGCTGGCAAGCTGATCAATGCTGCTTCATCAGTGCCAGACGTATCCTGTCCAGATTTTAATTGATTCTCAGTAAGGTCATCCTGCAAGTCTTCTTTAACATGTGCCCTGGATATGGAGTCTGTCTCAGGAACCACAGTAGCAGAAACCGCAGGAACATAGCCCACTTCTTCCTCTGGCATGAGACAAACAGACCTTGGTGATATGGCTGTGGATATTCTTTCCAATTCTATTGTCCCTTCGTGTATGCCAATGTCCTCCTCTTGATTTTTTGGCACCTTTTTGAGTGTCTCATGTGTGTTCTGTGTCATGCTCCATGAAGGAATCTTAGTCATGAGGCTGGCTTTAGAATTTGAGATTGATCTAGAGGGTGTAGTCAGTGAACTGCTGAGCTCAGAAGACGCTGAGTCAGTCTGAGTGCTGGGATGAGCCCCATGGGACTTGGGGAGCACTTCTGTGAATGAAATAGTAGAATAGGAAGAATGAGTTTGCCTTGCTGATTGGTCTAGTATTTCAGTATTAATGTACATTTAAAAAACTATGCCACAATCTGTACTGTAAGTCTCCAAAATGTGTAGTTTGATTGTGCAATTTTTCATTGTCGCTTTCTGATGATGTCTGGGATGCAAGTAAAAAACTAAATAGGGGAAAAAACATCTGGCTGAAAGGACATAGGCTATTAGATTTTGCAGGGTCTTACTGACAAATGATAGTCATAGAACCCTCATGCCTGTCCCAGAGGAATTATCAGGATACAGAGCAGTACAGTAGTAATGGAGGTGTATTGATCTCCTCCTCAACTCTCCCAGCCTTCATTACTGGAGATATAGCCATCTGGTCTAATGAAACATGGGGTGTCTGCTAGCACGACCAGGACTAACTCCATTTAGTAAAGTAGATACCCACCCCCACTCACAGACACACACACTGCCTTTCACTTTCATACAATGGGGACTAATGTGATTGACATTTCCTATCAGTGTCATTCAGGATTGAGATGAAATAGAAAAACATTTAAAGCCTTCTTCAGTCGTTGTTATACATCTTGACACTAATATTTGCAATAAATCATTTTAAGCAAAGACATGATATAGGACAATGAAAAGAAGACAAAAAATTACCAAAAAGAGAGACTGTCCGGGTGCTGGTCTTGCTTGTTGGTTGGTTGCTAACTCTGGTGCTCTCAGTGTCCAGTAAAGCTCTGAAAAACAGGGTGAAAAAATGTAAACTACCCATGCAGTCATGTAATTATCATCATTGAGTCTGGATTGAAACTTCCACAAAAGACTCAGAAAATGTACATAAATTTACAATGATCCTCCTTAAGAAACCGGTTTGTTAAGATCAATGTTTTTAAATGATGCACCAATAACATGTTTGAAAATATCATAGACACCACTCAGGTAGTATTTTTAAAACTTTGTAATAATTTAAGAGTGGTTTTGATCCGTTTTATTTCAGAATGTTATTTTAAAAAAAATTAACTGCCATCAACAGCCGTTGGATTTCACCAGTGGCGGATTAAAGGCTGCTGTGGGTGGGTGTGCAGGAATGAACATTCTGAAACACAGAGGCTGAAGAAAGGAAGCGAGAGAGGAGAGAAGGCTTTTGTTGCCCTTGAGCAGCAGGCTGGAGCCTGAGTGTGTTGTTATGGAAATGAAGTTTCAGATTTGTTATTGTCAGACCATCTGCAGCACACAGGCCACCGTTGGTGCCTTTATCCATCACACACTAGTGACTAGTAATAGGCTTCACACACAGTCAGATGCATCAGTGTGATTGCAACAGTGTGGCTGTTGGCTCCGGGTTAGCTGAGCAGGCGGAGCAGTCGTATTTCTTGTTCACACATGGATTATTCCCTTTCCAACTTACACAACCATGAATGTTTTCTATCGTGGCCACGTTTACTTGGGAAAAAATTACCCTCATTTAAAATTGTGTCCAGATTTTTAAAAAACAAACGCTAGTACATGGTTTCCATAATACAAATATACAAGTGAATTCTATTTTAAAATGTTTTGAGAGAACATTTATTGTTAAAAGGATTGCTAATAGTCACTCCAGACTCCTCGAGAGTATCTCTTCAGCCTGTCTCCTAAAAGATGGGTGTGGGTGAGCACTGGATGGTAGATAGGGAGAAGCCCATTTAGAGTCACTTACATATCGAAGGTCTAAGGTTACCCCTGTTTAGGACAGCTGAAATAGCTCCTTTGAACCCACAATTATGTCAGTGACACCATATAGACTGTGGTTCGGAGCAGTAATTCCATGTTCCTTGCTGAATCAGAGAGGGCCAAAAGAATAAAAATGTGAAGTAGTGACTGAACTCTGGGTTCACCATGCAATTATCTACTATGATTTGTTTCCTAAATGGAAGCTGAAGGTGGAAAGTGGAGGAGGATGATTATAAAGATTAAGACAGAAGCAGATACCTGTAAGTGGCGACCTCCAGCCCAAGACACATCTTCATCTGCAGCAGTTTGCGTGTATCTACCACCAAATTATCTATCTCCTCACTGAGCTGTACTTTGTCAGACTCCAGAGCCTCCATCTGTGCCTGTACAAACAGGAATACATGGGAAGCAGTTTAGCAAACTCCTGCAAACATAACGTTTTTCCTTTCGTTCTTCACCCATTTGCTTTATACATTTGAGACTTACAGTAGACCATCTATATTTGAGAAAATTAGGGAGGACAAAAGGAATTGTGATGCAATTGTGTCTTCTATAATCATTGGTTTCAGGGTGAATAAAAGGCTTACTGTGCTGGAAACCACTAGATAAAATGTTTGATTGTAATGGACACCATCAGTCAGAATCCCTTCAACAGTCAGAGCATTATTATTTTGTGTGATGTCAGTTTGTGACTAAAACAATGATCAAGAATACACAGTAAGGTGTTTTTCTCTTTGTTTTTTCCTCTAGTTGCCTCGCTTCATCTTTGCTTCCTTACAGCTGAGTTTTAACAAAAAACAATGACAGGAAATCCAGCCATTGTTCAATTGTTCAAAGTAATATTTCACTGTTGATTAACATCAGTAATTGAAGACAGTACATGTCTAATCACATTATCATAATGTTATTAGATCATTGGGCTGGGTAGAGGAACCAGACTGCACAAGCAGTTGGATACCAGGAATACAATGTCACTTTTTGTATCACCAACAAAAATCGTAACTTTCATGTAAGTTTCTTTAAAACATTTTGGACCATTTCCATTGGGTGTTTTCTGGTGAAGTTTTGGCACAAGTTAAAGGTCTATTAATAGTTGACTATTAAACTATTAAACACATACCACAAAATGTAGATATAGATGGTGAACAGACAATATAAATGTAATATCAAGTTGACCTTGGTTTATTATCATTTTTCATATAATTCAGAATTAGCAGCTGTTGCAGACTCTTTACCTGAAGCTGTTGAAGCTCATGATTATGTTTATTTCTCTGCTGTGCCATGTTCTTCTCCAGCAACTCCCTCTTGGCTTTAGTACTCTTCACCTCTTTGGCTAAGTCTTGCACATATAGCTGATTCTCCTTCTTCTCATTGTTGATATGTGCCATGTGAGCCCTGGCCTGGTTCAAGCTGTCCTCCAACTGCTCTACCTTTCTCTGGTACACACCTGCTGCCTCCTGCCATGCCTGGGCCGCTCTCTGAGAGTACTCCTCACCCAGGCCCTGGAGATTGATGGTCTTGGTGTGCTGTGGGGGCATCAGTACAGGCCTTGAGTGAGCACTCTGAGACTTCAGGCTTGTCATCTCCTCCTGGTAGACCTGCACCTGTAGCATGACCTCCTGCTCAAGATGGGCCGCCTGTTCTTTCAGCCAAATCTGCGCCCTCCATTCATCCTCCAGTTTCTTCTTGCTTTCTGCAAGTTTTCTCTTAGCTTCGGCCTCCGCAGCCCTTACTTTTTGTCTCTGGGCATTCAGCACTTCCATCTCCTCTATGAGGTTGCTCACCTCCAGGTCCACACGATCCCTCTCCATCCAGGCGACCTGAACCTCCCTCCTGGCTAGGTTGAGGGCCTCTTCCTTGGCTTGCTTTTGACCTGTGTTGTCCCTGTTCCTCTGCAGTGCCTGGATCTCCCCCCGCAGGAGCTGGTTCTCCTCCTCTAACAGCTTCACGTGTCCCAAGTATGACTCTAGTCTTCTGTTCAACTCCAGCATCTGGTACTTCTCCTCTCCAGCATGAGGGAGAAATCGCCGGACACTTGACATCTCCATTGGAGAGTGAGGCAGCCTGGATCAGGTCCACAAGTCTGTGTTTTAATGTCTGAGTGCCTGTATCGGTGGGTCAGGTGCCTCCAGAAGCCCCAGTGACACTAGCTTGAATGGCCAGCACACAGGGACACTTTCATAGTAAGACAGGAGAGGGGGAGGGGTGGGGAAGCAGGAGGAGGGGTGGTGGGAGGGAGAGGGAGCAGTGATGTAATTTGTGGATTTAACTCTAGAACTGCTTGGATGTGTCTCTGCCCTCAGAGAAAGCAGTCAAACACATTGGGTTTAACATACAGTACGGACCTCCTCAAGATCTTGAATCAGGGGTCAGAATGACAAATGCAGGCCATTTTTATGTTAGGTTATGTAGTTATTTTTAGCCTTTCATGTTTTAATAATTGAATGAAATCAGTTAAAACATGCTCCATAAACAGTAGGTGCTACTGTTTTTAAAAAGCAAGTAGCCAAATCATTATATTAAATATTTTAATTTTTGTATTCATTTTAAACTAATGCCATCCAAGACCTGATGGTCCACTACCCCCTCAAGTGCACCACCCTGTGGTCAGAAAGGCACATTGCAAACTGTGATACAGCCCAGTTTGGCAGATGAGACACTCTTCATATCTGGCCTACCTGGGCATCCTGGGCTGTAGTGCCAGGTGGTTTATGCATTGCCCTGGAACTCATAAATAATGATAACTACAGATATCCAGTAGTCCTGGAGCTTTCTTGAGAAACCTGACCTGATCACCAGCTTCATAATTACATATAGAGGAGAAATGTAATTTTCGCTAGTTAAGCTTAGGCTGCATTAAGAATAAGCACAGGCCCGGCCGGACTGTCGATTTCTTCAGAGGATAAGGCTATATGTAACTTTTATAGACTTGTTTTCTCTCTCATACTTTTCAAATCTGACCACTTTCTGCCTTTCCTACCTTGGATCATGAAGCTGAAATTGGAATTTTTCTATCCACCATAAATGAGACCACCATAGCTCTAAATACACTAAATGGACAAAAGTATTGCAACACATGTTTTTCCAAACAGAGCCCTGACCTCAATCCTTTGGGATGAACTGGAACGGAGATTGCGAGCATCAGTGCCTGCCCTCATAAAAGCTCTACAGAATGAATGGGCACAAATTCTCACAGAAACTCCAAAATCTTGTGGAAAGCCTTCCAGGAAGAGTGGAAGCTGTTATGGCTGCAAAGAGGATCAACTCCTTATTAAAGTTTGTGTTTCAACAAAATTTTATTAAAATCACTGTTGGTTGAAAGGTTGTTTATTATATTTATGGTGGAATTCAAAATGTAAACCAGAGGCTTATTTCAGTGTCTGAAGTGAGTAAAAACTGCACATTACAGAGAGAAATTTCATTAAGAGTGGATAGCAAGAGCATGTGCTGCGGGTAAGGGTGATAATAATAGCATCATATCACATTTTGGACTGCAGCTGTACATCACGCGGGGCGTAAGTCTTAACAGCCGGACCCCCCCTCCCATCGACAACCCTAATTCCCCTTTACCCTTCACCACCCGGCCCACCATAACGCTGAGTGTTTCACAGCCCTGACCACACCTCTGTTCTAACAATAAGAAAATATATTTTCATGTTTCCAAATATGTTAACGCAGAGCTGGTTTGGAATAAATTTTGAATAAAATATATTTCACTGGTAGTTACTTTTACTATATCAATAACTAAATCTTTACAACAATATAGAGCTGCTTTAACCTTCATGACAAATGCACTTTCAACAAATCAGGTCTAGCTGGATGTTGAAATACCCTGTGTGGAAAGAAACCCTTCCTGAATGAAAACACTACACAAAGTGATTTCCTTCCTGTTGTTGACATTTTTCATGATCACATTCTGACATTCTGCTATTTTGGTAAAATGCGAATACATTTCATATGTTTACTTATTATAAAAAATCTAAAAGGATATTTTCAGGCCATTCCCACACACTGAGGGCCACAAAACTACAATATATGCTTATAGCCCCGTGGGGTAATCCTGTGGTTCTAAGGTTAGTCTAAGGTTTGGGACAGTCCTGTGTTTGGTAAGGAATGATCTTGGAAAAGTCCACAAATAAGATTCTGTCACAGATGTCTATGTGGAGATTGGTCCTGATCTACTGTGTAAGTGACAAAACAGGATGCGATTATGTACTGAATACATTTCCAACAGTAGTACTTTCCAAAGTGTAACGCAATATTGGACCTTTCACCACTCATACACATGCAGAAGACAACAGGTTAACTCATCACCACAGAAAGTTGCCTTATGAACATTTAGTAGTCTCCCCTGCCTGTAGTGGGGAAGATGGAGGATGAGGTGGTCTATTCTTCAGTAGCTTTCCAAAGATTTGATGAATCAAATCCTAAAGGTGAGTTTTACTTCTTACACTTTTCCCCATTTGATCTTGAAATATTTGAGCACATATAGCTTTCAGGGGTTACAGCTTCTTTTTTTTTTTCAAATCAGGCTAACATGTGATTATTATTATTAGAACTGGAATGAGACTATATTGACACATTATAAGGTCTTATTTTAAATGTTAATTGTTGTTCATGCAGGACACATGACTGATACGGCTCAAAATGCCTTACACAGAATTGTCCAACATACAATTTAAAGTTCTTTTTAAAGCATGAGATTAAACTGGAGCCAGACATGATTTGCACACAAAAGAGTCAAAGAATAATTACAAAGATATAAGCCAGTGCTTATTCCTTTGTAATCATTTGTAAATGTTATAATTGGTGTGCCTGACAAATGCACTTAATCATTTCAAAGTGGGTTAAAACCACAGGCAGAAATAACTCTATTTTCAGCCAGGGTACATATACATAGTTACTAGACTATTAAATGGTTTAGCTACAGTTAAAATACTTTTTGAATCTGTCCTAAATTGAAAGACCACAGAAGACATATTGCATGCATACTCTCAAGCTCCATTTACCCTCATTTTGCTTAATGAGCCCCCTGCCTTAATTATGTTCTCTAAGTGGCAATGGAGCCAGTGGAGGAAGTAGTGTACTCAGAAGTCAAGAAAAGTAGAGGGGCTCCAACACAGAGCAGTCCTGAGACTTCTGGTGAAAGCACTGATGCTTTAGTTGGTAAGTTTTAATTACAAGACTTTTCTCTGTTATGTCAACCAAAAGTTTGTCTTTTTCTCTTTTGACTTCATACACTACATGTTCAACTTCTCGTTTTCTTAAATAGGGAGTCCCCCTCAACATTGTTGCAGAATTAGGTTTTAACTATAACTAGGTGTTGCGACTTTGCTGTGAGGAATTGATTGCACATTCAGTCACAACAGCATTAGCGATGTCAAATAAGGGGAGATGGGTAGCTATGCCCTTGCAAAATTTCGGTCCTTTGGGGAGGGGGGCTGATTAGTGGAGTCTCTGTCGTTGTAGATAATTCTATAATGGTTCTGGCACCCATGTGTATATGACATAGAATATA
>JBBMFX010000007.1:8482624-8497041 GCA_037832545.1 Rhabdalestes septentrionalis | reverse complement strand
TGGTGTGTGTGTGTGTGTGTGTGTGTGTGTGTGTGTGTGTGTGTGTGTGTGTGTGTGTGTGAGTGTTTGTGTGTGTGTTTGTACATATACAGTATGTGGTAGAGGGCGTGTGTAAGCGTAAACCATACATTTGTACAGAAGAGTGTTTTGTTTGTGTGGTAGACACACGTCCCTGGGCCAGTGAAGCCACAGTCATGCAGTCTGTGGTTATGTTGGCTCCACTGAAGAAGCAAACAAGCCGTCAGGGCTCACGGACACTCAGTGTTTCTGGAGTCTGAGGTTAGGGCAGGTTCAGACACCTTTCAATGTGCAAAACCTGGTTTCATACACAGCCCTGGTACAACTGCATAGTATGAACAAAATACCACAATATGATATTGTTCCATATTGCATTTGTGAAATGCCCTCTCTGGCCTTTTATCTGATTCCTAAAACAGTACAACAATGTCCAGTATGGCAGGTTAAAGCTTGGTCTTCAGTACTTCCTTTCATCTACATTTGTTGCATCACATGTGAAGTCAGGAGTATCACAGTTCCAAAATGTCATAATTGTATGATGATGTTTAAATTGGTTTAAAACCATTACATATTAAAATATTTTGTGTTGTTCAATATCATGTACTAATGTTATACCAGTACTTATGTAGCAGGATTTTGTAGGATCGGTGGCTCAGTGAACATAATTGTTTAAAAAATATGATGATTGGTTGTATAATAACAAACCAGAGACATGTTAATAAATGCTGAAAATAAAATCCCCATCAAAACAGTTTCTTTAAAAGCTGTGACTGCAGGGTGTCGTGCTGTGACTTCAGTAATAGTATGTTTGTAAAGTTTGAAGGATGTTTTATGAGTTATTTGGGGATTAATCTTAAGCAGCAGTGATGACACAACCATCTATGGCCTGGGGTCCCACGAGCAAATTAGCTTGGCTCACTCTGGGCAGGTCCTCCCTCTCCTCCACAACCTCTGTGATGCTGGCTTATTGCGTAGATATTGTAATGGAGCCCGGTCTCATGAGTTTTCATGCAGCCATAACGAAATACAATTGAATCAAAATACGTGCTCTGATCACTTTTTTTCGTGCTAGGACAACACTTCTCTTTTTCGTCCTAGGAGTCACCAATTAGCGCAGATACTGGTGATTTAACGCAGTGCCCATGAAAATAGGTAGGGTAGTGTAGCATTGTCCTAGCACGAAACAAAGCCCTTAATCGTGATCGGAGTATGTATTTTGATTAAATTGTGTTTCGTGATGGCTGCATGAACACTCGTGAGATCAGGTTGAGTTACGAGCTGGTCAGGACTTAGTAGATTATGAAAGTGGGCTCTCACTGTACTACCAAAACACAGAACAGTTTTAAAAGTAAACCAGCTCATTTATTTATATTAAAATAAAAAAGCACAATGCCTTGCCTGGTGTCACTCAGCTACCCTCTCTTATCCTGGAGAGCGGTTCCATGTGGCCAAATGCAGACCTACAAATATTTTTACAGCAAACAGAAATAACAACAGAATACAGAAAACACCAGCAGCAAACCACACAGGAGCAGCACACCAGCAGTCCTCATCACCTGAATGCATTATTATTCAATCACCCCGAGTCACACAAAAAGTTACAGGGTTTATTTTTGCATTACAACCTACTCTGAAATCGCTGTCAAGTAAACGGGCAGTATTGTGATAATGACGAACAACTGCTGTATTTTGCAGCCCTAGTTCATAGCAGTTCATTGTTGTTATTTCAGACTATACACACAAAGCCTACATGAGAACCCCCAGCAGCAGTAGTTTATGTGCCATAACCCAGCTGGTCATGACAAAGCACTGACAAAAGCATTCCAGCACAAATAACCAAAAATGTTTAGCATTTATATCACTGATGTCCTATTCCAGCTGTATATATTGATAGTTTCATTTTGGACAGAGGTGGTAGGAATGGTTGTGTGCTAGATTTCGACACAATATACCTTTATTTTCCCCTCCATCCCTTTGATGTGTTGGGCAGGGGTTAGGCTGGCTGCAGTGGTTGGTGAATGCGTGTGAGGATGAGTGTCTGCTACCTCAGACAGAGTATCAGGAGAGAGTGCTGTGGAGGGAGGGGCCACATATCCTGTTATTCTGTTTGCACGGGACAGTTCAGGGCCATGGAGCAGCAGCAGATCTCTGGATAACTTAAGCCTTTGCCCCACAGCCAAGCTCAACACGTCTTTACTCTTGGGAACTTAAGAATGCTGGATAGAAATCGTAGCACATGTGACAAATATGACACTTTTCAAATCCTGAGGACAGAAGCTAGGCGCCCCGCTGACAGAAGGCTAGATTTGAACTTCAGCTGGATGCTGTTACCTGGAATTCTTCAAGCTGAATTTAGCAATAACTGTGGATACGAGGCTTTGCATGTTTTTTCCATTGCAGTCATTTCTTAGGAAAATAAGTGAATACGCCAGAAGCAGTTATGTAGCCTGAAACAATAACTGAACCCTAAATAGAATATTTAAAATAACAGTTTGTTAAAGAGCCATTTCAAGGATTTTCCAGCATGAGATTTTTAGTACTAGGTCTAACTGCATTGTTATTGCAGAGATGTTTACCATTATTTGTGCAGGTGCAGTAAAATAAATCAAATTAAATTATTGTATCATATTTAGTACATTTTATAGCAGCAGCTGATCTTCCAGATTATAATATATGCTTCGTTATATGTCAGTCAGATCTCAATGCTAAGCTGATACAATTTTTTTAAACGCTGATACCTGTGTGAATGTGATTTCGAAGTGTTCAAATATACAAAATAATAACAATAATTTAAAACCATTTCCATTGATGCCAGGTGTGTATAATGATTGGAACATGGCTTCATCCTGTGAATCTTCACCAGTTTCAATCCACCTGAATGACACTAGGAAGCTGTAATAAAAAAGAAAGGCATTTTAGATACAGAATGATGAGTGGAGCTGTAGATGCTTCTCTGAGAAAACTGAATTAGTATACTGAAAAATTGAATATGATATATAATTACAGTTTATTATTTATTATTTAATGATCACTTGGTCACATAGGTCTTGTTATAATGTATAAAAAGTGGTTAAAATGGCAAGATTCTTTTGCACTTTAGCGTGTGAAAATTGTGCATGGTGATTTTAAGGCTGAGTTTGACAGAGAACAGTCATCCTGCAGGAAGTGTTACATCAGCATTGCATTATCACTCTTACCGATAGTAAGTGTTGTGAAGATTGTTGTGTTGCCATTGGTTACCATTGGTTAAAAAACAATTCTTTGGTGCTTTGTAAGTTGTTTAACTTTACGGTGAGAGGTACTGATGATCTGATTTATAACTGATCTGGAGACACTTGTGTTTTTCTCTTTAAGGCTGTGTACTGCAGGCTTCAATTAGTCTCAGCTGTAAATCACAGCGATTACGATGTCTAATGAGGCCTCGGAGGTCAGAGGTCAGAATCGCAGGTATTCTCATAAATCCTGAGAGGAGATGCTTCTGCTGGCTCATCACTCACTCAGCACATCGCAGCCCTCCAGAAGTGCTTTCCCAGAAAGGGAAAGGAGGAATACTACACACTCTTCACACTTTTCCCTTTTGTCTCTCTTCCGTCTCTCCTAACTTCACTCTATCCTCTCTCTTTCACTCATTTTCTCTTTGTCTCTCGCTCTCTTCATGTCACCCTGCTTAGCTCTCTCTTCCTCTCTGTCTAGCTCTGCGCACTCCTTCATCCACCCCCTTCCATCATCCTTTTGTCTCACTGCTCACAGGGGAAGATTCAGGATGGCTGCAGTTGCCAGGTGTTGGTTTTCCACTCTGGTTGTTACTGTTTGGGGGATTATTCTGCAGTTTAGAGACTCTCTTTATGCACAACAAGGTCCCACTAACAGTCTGAAATGGGCTGCATGACCGTAACTTTTTTTTTATGGGAGTAATTTATGTAAGTAAACAAAGCAAAACTGATGTCAAAAATTGATGGCAAATTTGGAAGAAACGGATGATTTTGCCGTGTACAATCAAATGCGATATATGCGATATATAACTATTCAAAATAACAGTTTTTACCAAGTAGTTTTTTTTTATTTTTTATCATGCCACAGCCTTGAGGGTTCTTAGTGCAAGCAGCATGGAAAATAGGGTGTGGTACCATGTGGCCCAGTGAGTCACTGTTGTTGAGTGTTTGGGGGGCATATATCCCAACACCCCCTCAACCACATACCCCTATCCCAACGTGGCACAAGCCCAAATCTTAACCACAGGCTCCTGACCGACCTGAGTGTGTGTTCTGCACCAGTGTATAGTTCCAGATGTTCTACATTATGGTGTTTTATTTCACTTTACTGTAACTGGGTTTTACTGGTTCCACTGGTGTACTATCTCTGAGCCAGAGCTGTGGCTCCTTAATCATTAAGCATCTCTCTCTCTGTCCCCTCCTTTCTCTCTTTTGCTTTCTAATGCACACACATAGCCTCTCTTCTCTCACAAAGAAACAATATAAAAAGAGAATCATTTGCTGAGTGTCAGTGGAACAACGGGAGAAAAGATGCCGAAAAGATGGCATCACTTCCATAGCACAACAAAATGTTCACAAACAGTTAAAAAAATCTTGTTTCGCGTTTCAGAATCAGATTGATATGAAATGCAGGCTCGGATAACAGATGAAAAAAAATTAAACTGATCCAATTCAACATCTCTTCGCCAAAATAGCACATTCTCAAATTGTATGCTGACATGTTGTCAGCTATGTTTATCTCCCTGTAGGGTAGTGAGATGTTGAGTAGTTTGAGCTCTTAAGTGAAATACTGCAGTTAAAAAATGTAAAGAAAGCTCAAAGCTTAATAGTTATTAAAGAAAAAATACAAGATTGATTACACTCACAGGAAAGTAAAAGGTAATACTGTGGCATCTTTATACAAAAGCAAAAAATACCCTAAACAGTAATGTGAAATACAGTAATGTGAACTGCATATTTTCTTCTCTATTCATCTTAAGTAATAAATCAACAGAGGAGCGGTTCTCTACGTACAGTTGGCTGAATCACATGAATGCCTTGATTTGATCAGGTTTTTTGCTGAGATTTTCTTAACAACTCTGTTTGGTTGAGGTTCAAGAGGCTGAATGGGACCTCAGCAAAACCCGCAATCAGTTTTCATTTAGATTTCAATGAGGCCTGCATGTAGTAATGATGCATGATGATTTATTACAGCCATTACAGGTTCCCTCATAAACTATTTCAAAGAATGTGTCAACGTGAAGAACCTTCTTAGAGTTTTAAGTACCTCCACGGAATGTAAATGTTTTTGGCGGAACTTGTACAGAATGTTTATGTCATGTGTAGATTTTTTATGCCTTTTATACTTTCTTCACACTTCTTATTTCATTCCAAGAGATTTCGGGAACTAAAATGGTCCTATACTATAACGCAAATAACATTCTGCACTTTTTTAAAGAGTGTAGTAAAGCTTTCATGAGCTTTCGACTTCACCATCTGGACACCTGTGTATTCTGTAGGCTTTTTATCCATTAATATATGTCCTTTATAATGGACATTTTTTTACCTGTATTTTCCTTAAGTATTTGGAATTACCCAATTAAACATCCAGGGCTTTCCAATGATGTGTCATGTGATGGGTTTGCATGTTGGGAACAAGGACTGCAATGGCAAGACATACATGAGCTGCACCAAATGTAAAATGTTACTTTGCAGAACCAAAATGAAAACATTCTTCCAGGATTATCACAGCTAAAATTTCCAGAGGAAGAAGAAATGTGCAACTACTTATGACCTATAATTTACTGTTGAACTAAATGTTTTGTTGTACTTGCAAGCAAAAAGCAACAGAAGAGTGACACAGAATTTTATTGTTTTGATCTAATTGAATGTGTTCTTGGGTTAATATCACTCTGCTGATTCTTTTCATTTTCTAAATGCAGTTCTATAATCGTCCTGTTGTCCTCTACAGTGGACATGATGGGAAATTAAAATTGAAAAAATATTCAAAGAAATTTAAATTGTAAGGTGTTTTTTAGGCCCAAATAGATATAAAATCACAAAAGAAGAAATTGTAAGACACTTTTTTCTTTGGTTCTCATGAGGATTTAGACTGGGAGGTACAATAGCAAAAGTACACCGTGGTACTGTGACAACAGTGTACACTTAATTTCCCTAATGAACATAAATCTGTTCTCATGTCCTCCAAATTCTTGGGTCAGTGCTGGCCATGTTGTAACATTGCAAGCTGATACTTCATTTATTTTATTTATAATAGTCTCATATTTGCTGTTGATGTAAAAGTCATTAACAGAAGCCTTTAACAAAGAAGAGACTTAAAAGACTTTAAAATGTCTTGGTTTCTATTTTAGTACCATCATAGATCATGGCAGGTTTGACGGTTTGGATGTGTTTCCTACGTTAAATTAAAAGTGTTTTTACGTTTGAACTCAAAAAGATGTCTTCTCTTTGGACACGCTAGTCCTTTGTGGATGGAATCTAAGGAGTTGTTTGATTAATACAGTGAGACTGCAGTGTTTGAGCATCAGTGTAACTCCAACCCCCCCAAACCCTCTGTCACCAGTCCATGGCCCAGTCGTTTTTCTCTCCATTTTATTTTCCTTTTGCTCCGCATCTCTCTGTTCCAAAAAGTGACTAATATTTTCTTCCTTAATTAGCATTGAACCTCAAACTTGAAGAGGAGAGGGGTAAGGGAAAGAATCAGGCCCATGTGCTCTTTGTGGGGAATTTCACCATGTACTCGCATTAACACAACAAACAAGCCGCTCCCCAACCAAGCTCCCCCAACCCTCTGTCACTCTGTACAGAAATAATCTTACGGGAAAACCAGTAGGCATGCGGACTTTTCTCCATCACAGAGAGCTGTGCCAGGGTAACTTGCATTATTGCCATATAGGAGGTTCTGCCCTGGATGTAGCTGCTGTTGGGTTTTTGCCCTGAACTGGTTGACCTGCCTGTAAAAATATACTTCATTCAGTGTACCATTCAATGAAGGCAATCTGTTTTGGACTGTTAAACAATACCAGTTTAAAGGATATCTAAGTATATGGAAATAGTGGATATGTCCATTTATATGCCATATGGAACTGTGATCATTTTAAAAGCATCTCAAAGGGTCTACTCTACATTTCACTTGTATTTTACTTGTTTCCCTGACATCCATGGATAATGTTTCTAAGTGTGTGTGTATCAGTCCTTTTTTTGCTGCATGAAAATTTTCTGACTTCTCTTTATCCCTTAGAATTAAACAAGAGTGTTTTTTTTTAACTGCAAGTCTTAAGCACTAGAACAGAGACTTTTATACCAGGTCTGCTATTTTACACCATATGAGTGGACTTTGAAAATGGTTATTAATGAAAACCCTTAGTCAAGAAATGTAAACATTTGTATGTTTTACACTGGTGTCTGTGTGGTTTTGAAGTCTTTCTGTGCCTCCAGACATGAATAATAAAGGGAGCGCGTGCACTACATCTGCTTTCCTTTGTCCCTTGCTTTAGTGGGATCCTCACATGGTTCTGGAAGCCGCTCTGAGGGGCTCTTTAAGTGATTGAACATCTTTTGGTTTGGAAAATCAGTCTGCATTCGCCCAGACCTCTCAGCCTGCTCCACACTCGCCTGATGTTTGTGAGCTCTGCCAAATTAACCGAATGTGTTCTGTTTCCCTAAAAATAGGCCCCATGTATGGGACTCATTTCACATGTGGGACAGGTTTGGGAGCCCAAAAAGAAAGCAACAAGTTGATGAAAGAACTGGCGGAGGCTGAAGCTGATCTCTTCTTGTCCCCCTCCACTCTTCCTTTCTCTCTCTCTTCTCTCTCTCTCTAGCTGTGCATTTGTGTATAGTTTAATGCTTCTTTTCCATTTTACAGGGCCACATGAAAGCAGGAGAATGAAGGATAAATTGGTCTGTTTTTTGCATTAAAACCAACTCAAAGCTGATCACAGTCTCTGAGCGGACTGAAATGTCCCAGACACCTTGAAAGACTCAATTTTGTAGTGTTTCACCCATATTCCTGTTGTGGTTTGTCATTGTTTTTCACCAAGCTGATGTGTGTTGGATGTGCATACAGACATTTGGATTGACCACATTCACAGTATACAGTGAAACAGTGTATCCATTCTGAGGCTGGATTGCCACAGTTTCTCTAAGCATGACTTGATCATGTCTCCCCAATTTAAATTAGTTGGCCTCGGGTTAGCTCAGTTTTAATGGAGAGATGATGTGGTAGTCCTGGAATTAGATAATAACGAACTAGCGGTCTAGTTATTGAGGTGGTGGTAGGAGCAGACTCACGAGGGTCCGTGGCTCACCCTGGTCCCCTAAAATCTACATTGGACCCCTTATTTGTACACAAAGATACAGTTCCAAAACATATACCGTACCTCTGAGGTTTCCTACACACTTCTCCCCGGGTGCTGTGTTCCTGGCTTCCCGCTGCTTCACTTGGTGAATGGGTTAAATTCAGAAAAGATTTCACACTGTGTGCTGTGGTGTGTTTTACATATGACAGAATGGTCACCTCCTCTTTCACCTCACCAGCTTCCATCAACATTACATGGGCAGCCCTAATGTCTGTTTATCCAGAGCAGCCTCCTGATTTGTCTCGATCTGGTTTGAATGCATCTTAAATGTTTAGGTTACTGTTAGATGCTGGTGGGGACCTAGAGAGTGTTAACCTGTTTGAGAATAACAAGTAAACGGACAAATTACAGTTTATTTCAGTTTGTCCACTGAAAGATATTTTATCGTATGGCCTGTTATTGTTTTCATGCTGGAGATCCTTGACACGCCCCTGCAAAGATTAGAGACTGGTGGAGTGCAAGGCAGTGCTGATACATGGAAAAGCCACGTTGCAGTGAGCACAGTAACCAGCACGAAGTGTCAAGTCTGAGAAACATATGTGTTGAACGCCTGCTGTCACATGAGAGTTCTTTTTCTAGATAAAATAAAGATAAATAATTATTACATGGTAAATAAAGATAACCAGATGCCCGTTTTATGCAGATTAAAAGTGGGGTAAGTCTGGCACATTGTCGTGTTGCAGAGCCTCATAATCATTAAGTGAACCCTCTGTTTCTCACCACTCAAGAACCCAATTGTGGTCAGAAACACTTTTAATTAAGGCAAAAAAAAACCCGAAGGACTATGTAATTGGAATATTTACTCCACTTCAGTGAAGCAACCAGTAAACCCTATAGCTCTTAATGAAAACCTTCTGTCCATCTTCTTATAAAACTCTGTTTTTGTGTTGTTTTTTTTTCATACTGTTACAGACTGTTTAACTGCGTGCCAGGGGCTGAAGTGACTTTGTGATTGAATTTGAAAAACAAGGACGTGTAATGTTTTAGTTTTAATGCTATTATCTTGCCATGGTTATGAATTTCTGTCAGTTCTGTATAAATGCACAATATCTACACTGGATCCAGGAATCGTCAAGTTAAATAGATTTTAAAAATATTGTATAAAAGCTCTTCCTTTGGACAGCCCACACTCTTTGACCTTGCCCACGAATCTTTTATCTATATTTTTAGTAAAATCTAAATAATGAAATAGGATTAGGATTTATGGACTTTGCTGAAAAATGTTGCATCTCACATGTGCATCTCATAATGTGCTTTATATAAGAGAACAGTCTGAAAAAGAAATACCAAGTGATCATCGTGGATGTTGGTTTTGGGCAAAGTACTTCACAGAAATGACTTTTGTTACTATTAATTACCTTTTTTACAGTACTTTTATATACTGAAATATACTGAAAAATAGGAAAAATATTAATAGTACATCTGTTTCTCATATATGACTGCAAAAATAAATTGTTTGATAAATTATATTTCTGTAAACTAGTCAATTGAATATTCAACATAAATATGCCCTGTAAAAATAAAGAGCTGTATAAATAAGTATCCTACTAGTAAAGTATCATTATTTTCTCTAAAATGCCTGGAAATATATGTTTGTATCTCTATTTTGTTACCTTAAAATCATGTAAACATTTACCTAAAACAGCCAAAGCTAGAATAAAATACACTGTCATAGTAACTTTAATTAAAGTCTCTCCTGTTTCTCTTGTAAAGTCTCTCCTGTTTCTCTTTTGTAACTTTCAACCATTGTTTTTCTTTTTTCCCTGCTTGAAAAGGTACAGTCCTGTAGTTAAATTACCAACCTAATCAGGCTATTATTAATTAAATAATTACTCATTAGTCATTCATTCACTTTAGGCATAAAAAAAATGAAAACAAATCAACAAAATCGTTTAATGTTGCTTGGTAATTGTCTCTCCCAAATAAAGTATTTGTTTTCTACAACTTCTTTTGGACCCTAGAATGCTGCAAACAACTGATTCACCATACAATGTCACATGAGGTGTGACAGGGTAATAATTCTGAAGTGTTTAAAGTCAGTCCAGAGCTTAAAATTCTATAGAAAGCCATATCCGTTTGATGGTGATTTATGAAATGTTGTTGTATTCCCACGCTGCAGGGCAACTCCTTACAAGGCGTGTGTGTATGTGTGTGTGTGTGTGTGTGTGTGTGTGTGTGTGTGTGTGTGTGTGTGTCCTGACAGTTAATGGGAGCAGAAGAGAGGATAATTCTCAGAAACTGTCTCCATGGGAGACTCTTTTGTCCCTTTCCTCATACAGTCCCCAGAGCCAGTTAGTTTAAAGGGCCTGTATCCTACTTTTCTCTCATGCTTTATTGTTCACTCTGAGGAAAACTCATGACATTTGTGTGATTTTATGTACAAAAGCAGTCAAAAGTCATTTTTACTTGACCATTTTCCAGCCACTTCTTTTATCCCTTTTTTAGAAGGCCTGTTTGGTTACTGTGCCTTTAAGACGGATATATGTAAATGACATCTGTTTTGGTTGGCTGTCCTGTATTGTACATCATTCACTAAGCAGTCCAGACTGGAACACTGCTTATAGCATGTATGGGCAGGGCTAAACTGCTGTAGGCTGAATTGGCGAAGTCACATTATGTATTAACTGTTTTTCCTGGCCTCACAGAACCAACAAATTCATAATGGGCTGTTTTAGCAGTTTAGTTTCTATATATAGGCTGTAAATGGGGGAATTAATGGTACATTTAGAAACTTTAAGAATGTTTACATATTACATCAACCTTTTGTTTAAAAAATCAAGGAAAATTTCAGTTATCCCTGATATAAACCAGATGGCCACAATGTGTGTGTATGTCTGTGTGTCTAAATAACTACGTCCAAAAGTATACATAGAAACTTTAATACTGGGATCTAAACTCTGTAATAGAAGCTAAATACTATCATGACTCAACACAGAGCACTAAGACATTTATGTTACATTTGAAATTCATTTTTCTTTTGGTGTTCAGCCATATGCTTCCAAAATGCTCTATAAAATGAAATGGTAATATTCCACAGATGCCCTATTCAAAATTCAGCTGTAACTTGACTGAGCAGATTTGTTTTGGACTATTCCAAGAATATAGCTGGACATTTTTATTTAATCTGAAAAGGGGGTGTTAAAAGAACTGTATTGAATGTTTCCAATAATTTCATTTTAAACATGTACTGTTGGGATGCCACACAGAACGAGCAAGAATTTAAAC
The DNA here is from genome assembly GCA_037832545.1 of Rhabdalestes septentrionalis. Classification (NCBI taxonomy): domain Eukaryota; kingdom Metazoa; phylum Chordata; class Actinopteri; order Characiformes; family Alestidae; genus Rhabdalestes; species Rhabdalestes septentrionalis. The sequence goes on along the minus strand of JBBMFX010000007.1, from coordinate 8,485,445 downwards.
AAACAACCGAAAAAATTACTTTGCAAACTTGGGAGTGTGGAGCTTTCAGCAAGTTTCAGTTTGTGAAGTATGAATGTGGTTAGTTGAGGAGAAACATGCTGAACATGCTGAATGTTTTTATATTTAAATTGCGAGGGAAAGAAGGAACTGAGGTCTATGGCAGACAGTTAAAATAAATATTGCAGCAGCTTTTACACACAGTGACTTCTGATGTGATAATGAGTGAAAATTTCACGACAGAAGAAGCTTCCTCACATGAATGAAAGGGATTTAATGGCAAAATCTGGTGGGTTGATTGTGAAAATGATACCACCAAGGAAGTTGTAAATTTCAAGTAAATATTAATGTCTTTTAGCAGATTAAAAGGTAAAAGAGCTTTGCACAATAGTGCTGTATGATTTGGGGATAGTGTCTCTGGCCTTTAACATTCTTTTTCCCTGCAGCAACATGAAGCTGGTGTGCAGATGTGTGGTCCTGTTTCTCTTGGGCTGTGTGGGCGACCTCGCGTTGTGTTTGGACCCCAGAGATCCTAATGTGTGCAGTTTATGGGAAAGGTAGGCTTCACACTCACAGGACTCCAGTAATGCTAAAAGTAACCAACCCATGATTCCTCCCGCTTACTGGCCAAGGATCTTCAGAGTAAACCATTCATCACAAAAACCCCTAGTACATCCAGCATCTATCAGCAGAGGAACTCAGGTCTGCTAAACATGCCTCTTATTCATTTTGGAACAATTTTGGTGTACAATAAAGCACTAAAGCACAAAGTAGGTGTGACAGCAGGTGCTGTCCCAACTGAACAGAATGAAATCAAAGCCCCAAAAGAAATTTGTAGCTGGATAACTCCAGTGAAATGTAGATTTGGTTTTATACAGTTACAGCCCACTCATTCTCAGTGTAATGTTTTATTGATTTTCCCAGTGAAAATACGTACACATCCTATACATAAGAGAATTGTTTCTGCATGTTTTAGTGCACAGTTTCAATTTTCTGAGACAGATATACTGTTTTGTAAATAATAGAACAATCTATGTTCAAATATTTCCAGTAAGTAGACAAAAAATGTATTTAAACATGTACTTTTATTCACTAAAATCTGTCATATAATACTGTTCTTTACTTTCCTAAAGTAGCAACATTACCTTGGCTAATTAAACACATAAAGCGGGTAGAGATTAGATTTAAAAGACCAGAGTAGGGCGGTTAAATGTAGAAGTTATCTGCATGTGACCCTGCAAATTGTTCATGATTTCTTTATCCTCAGACATCATGTTAATTTACTCGTTTGCACTTTTTGTAGTTTTACCACATCCGTGAAGGAGTCGTACGCTCAGCCGTTTGATCAGCCATACGTGGAGCCCTGCTCTGAACCCTGGAGTTCCAACAAATGCACGCGACACAGGTGAGACAAACTGTGCAGTGTTAATAGACACACACACACACACACACACACACACACACACACACACACACACCAAGACACATCTATGAAAGAATTAGATACAAAGGACAGACACAATTACAATATATTAACATTATTGGTTGACCATTGATATATGATAACTGAAACTCATCTGAAGCACTTCGGTCTGGAAGCTGGCAGAACAGGTTCACATGCACATTGCAGCCTCAGAATTAAAAAGACCATTAGTTCTAATGATTAAGAACAATGTTTAGAGGACTATAGCGAGGTAAGGGTTAAATATTGTTACACACTCAGGTGAAAAAGAGGACTTCACAGGCAGACTGGATAAATCTAGACTTCAACAATACATCTACATTTCTGGACCACCTGGCCTGGAAGTCCAGATTTGTTATGCTATGTTTCAATAATGGTGGCTTTCAGAACGCAGCAGTCTTTCTCATAATGAGGCCCTCAGGTCCTAGCTGAAAGTTTACTCCAAAGTAACTTCATCCAAACAGCAAAGCCAGATACGTTTTGGAGCACATCTACAAATGAAATGGTCAAATATGAATAAACTGTTTGTATTGGACCAGAATACAGGATACGTGCAACAGTAAGTGCTCCCTAATCATGGAGGAACCAGGTCGAGATGAAGAGTTGCTTGTGGCTTTTGAACATTAATTTTTAACTCAGGGGTTATGTGTCGAGTGTACAATACTAAGCACTTCTTTTATCTGTCTGTGTCTCTTTTCTTTCTTTCCTTTTCTTTTTTTTCTTTCTTCCTTTCCTTTTCTCTTTATTTTCCTTTTATTCCTTCTCTTCTTTTCTTTTCTGCTCTTTCACTCTTTTTCATTCTTTCTTTTTATCTCTCACTCTTGCCTCTTTCTTGCTTCTGTCTGTCTTTAAATGTCCCCTTTCCCTTTGCTTTCTTTTTCCTGTTTTTATTTGTTTCTCTTTCTCTTTCTTTTTCTTTCCTTCTCTCAATCTTTCTATTTCTTCCTGTCTCTGTCTTTTTTCTTCCATTCTTTTTCTATCCTACTCCCTTGCTTTTGTCTGTTGCTTTCTGCCTTTGCCTTTCTCTCTTATTTCCTTGTGTGCCTCTCTCCCTCCTTCTCTGTCTTTCTCACTTTCTTTCTTTTTTCTCTGTTGTTTTTTCTCTTTCTTTGTTTCTTTCTCTTTTTTGGTCTTTCATTCTCTTCCTCCATCTCTCTCTCATGTCTCTCTCTCGCTCTTTCTTCCCTTCTTTTTTCTGATGCTCTCTCTCACTTTTTCTTTCTTTTTTCTTTCTTTCTTTTTTCTCTTTCTTTTGTTCTTTGTCTCTCTTTCTCTCTCTCTCTCTCTCTCTCTCTCTTTCTCTCTCTCTCTCTGTCTCTCTATACACCTCTTTCTCTTTCTGTCTCTCTCTCTTTCTCTCTC
>JBBMFX010000007.1:8454889-8482148 GCA_037832545.1 Rhabdalestes septentrionalis | reverse complement strand
TCGCTCTCTCTCTCTCTCTCTCTCTCTCTCTCTCTCTCTCTCTCTCTCTCTCTCTCTCTCTCTCTCTCTCTTTCTCTAGGATCACATATAAAACAGCTTATCGTCAGTCAGTAAAGATGGACTATCGCAGGAGGTATCAGTGCTGCCCCGGATTCTATGAGAGCAGAAACAAATGTGTTCGTGAGTGAAATCAACCTATGAATTTTATTTATAAACAGTCTGTAGCAGGGGTGTTGATCCAGTCCTGGAGGGCTGGTATTCAGCACAGTTTGATGGTTCTCCTCCTCTAACACATTCACTAAACCTGACAATGAACTGTTGAGGTGAACCAAGTGTTTCTGAGCAGGGAAATCACCAAAACATTCTGGACCACGGGTCTGGATTTCGACACTCCTGGTCTATAGCGATACATTTGTAATCATGTGTGTGGAACAGTTATTGTAGCCAGTTAGGTAATTATCTCTCCAGCCACAGAGAAAAACTAATCTGTTCAGTTTACTTGATTTAGAGTTGTTCTTAATTTCCACATGAGTGAAATATAATACATCAGCACGTTCATTGCCAAAAGTGAGTAAACTGACAAAACAAGACTGTGTCGACAAGATGTATATTAATTGTATGGAAATTATTTATATAGATTTATATGAATAAAATGTGTCACATGAACCCAGTTGCTTTCTTGAATTTTGATCATTTTGATTCAAAATGCTAACCTTTTTAATGTAAATATTTTTCATTTGGCAAATTGTGTCCATTTGTTGGCAGCACGCTGCACTAAAGAGTGTGTCCATGGGCGCTGTGTTGCCCCAGACCGCTGTCAGTGTGAAGGCGGTTGGCGAGGAGATGATTGCTCCAGTGGTGAGTTCAGAACACACACACACACATACACACACACACACACATACACATTTATAATATATGTCTGATACCCACAGGAGGATCACACACACATACCAGTACGGTTGCACAATAGTGCTTTTTCATAAGCACAAACAAAATGACCATCACTGAGGGCTGAACACCTCTCCTTTCTCTCTCTTTTCTTTCTTTCCATTTCTCTTTATTTTTTCTTTTCTTCCTTCTCTTTGTTTCTTTTCTGCTCTTTCACTCTTTTTCATTCTTTTTGTCGCCTCTTTATTGCTTCTGTCTGTCTTTAAATGTCCTCTTTCCCTTTTTCCATATCTTTATTTCTTTCTTGCTTTCTTTTTCCTCTGTTTTTATTTGTTTCCCTCTTTCTTTCTCTTTCTATTTCTTTCCTTCTCTCTCTTATCATATCAGTTCACAAGCACAAACAAAACGACCCTTACTGAGGGCTGAACCACTCTCCTTTCTACCTCTCTCTCCCTCATTCTTTCCTGTCTCTGGCTGCTCTCCCTGCTCTCTGGCCACTCCTTTTTCTCTCACCCTCTCTACTGGAAATATATATGCTCAAAAACAGCATACTTCACCAGATGCATTACTATGAATGTTTGCTTTTATTTGGTGACTTATTTCGTTGTTTTTTATTGGGTTATTTATTTGATTGAAAGTTACTTATGCCACACTCATAGCATAGCAGTTTTCTCTGGGATCTGTAAGGTTTTCTGTTTGTCTGTAAGGTTTTCTGTTTGTGATAATAATTCTGTCCTTCCATGCCACTTACTTTTTCATGAAATTGACTGAATCAGTATGGCATTGATTTAAATACTAATCCCTATATCTAAGTGAAAAAGAGTTTAAATCAAACTGGTGTAGGGAAAGTCGGGTTTATACAGGTCATTTAAGTCTTACGCAACACTCCACAGTGCCTTGGATCAGATATCTGGATCCAAAGAGCTGTGTTCTCCAGACCGAGGGGCTGCAAGGCTGGTGTATGAGTGCATTGCCTTGTGGAGGGATTACGCACACATGAAATGGAAACTCTGGCCTCTTGCACTGGATAGAGGCCTTAACATGTGATTGGCTCATCAGTGAGGCCCCATTCTCTGACTGGTTGGACGGCAGAGCCCTCTCATTAGATCACATTGGCAGAATGAGATATGACACTTCCTGAATGCCTGCGTGTTGAGAGAGTGTTGGTGGGAAAGAGGAGAAGCTGGGGTTTTTAAACACAACTTTCTTTCCTTGGCCTAACAAATGCAGAGCTCCAGATCCAAAACTCCAGATTCAATTCATTACCCAGTGCTTTGGCTGCTGTTACTTAAACAAAGCCGAATCCAAAAACGTGACGAAAATGCAGAGAAACATAATTTGCGGTGCCACTTAGCAGAAAAGTTATAGTGAAATTATTTCAGGCCACAAACTATTCTACTGGCTTGCATTTCAATCACAGCGTATTACTCTCCCAAAGAGATACGACACAAAGGGCCCACATAAGTCAAATCTCTGACTACAGTAAATGAAGCACAAGCTAATGTCATTTTCCTGTTCTGCAGTCAAGTGCAGGTCATCTCTGTTGTAGCCAGTGCTCAGTTTAAAGAGGGATTCAGAAAAGAGACAGAAATCAACCCTTTAAAAGGCCAGGACCTGGAAGTGGTTTCATTTCTATACTCTGAAAATTAAGGTGTCAAAAGGGTTCTTTGTGTGATGCAAAAGAAGAATCAGTTTTGGTTCTCTAAAAATCCTTTCTGTGGGGTACTTGAACTATTGCTATAATTTAGACTTGCGTTGAGAGGAACTTTCTAGAAATTGTTCTAAAATTTGTATAGAGTATAAAAGATTCTAAAGGTTATCTCTTTTGTATACATGGGTCTTCTGTGCAATTGCGCAAGGAACCATTTATAGCACCTGTTTTTTCAGAATTGTTTTCATATAAAATAATTGCACACTTTTTAAATGGAAAAAAGGAATAAAATCACCTTAATAGTCACTTATCCATCTTTACATATCGGTGAAAATCTTATGTGCAAACACTGCAATAATGCAGTGCATGAGTGAGCGGAGTACAGGGTCAAGAACAGGATGCAGGAGTTCTATACAATACAAAATATACAATATACACAAATATGTGAATATCAGCGGTTATTTGTGCAAGAAAAAGCAAGCAATATGTCTGCATATAGAGTCAGTTTTCAGATTGACGACTGTAGAATTCAGCCTCCATGTTGGCGCTGTTGCCACACGCCTCCAGTTTGGGGGTACGCATAAAAAGAAACGGGCAGTCAAACCCTAGATTAGGATGAGAGTTGGAAATCCCCCCTTTGATCCCTGACTGTAATTGACTATTTACTATTGTGTCGCTGTTTCTTGTTTGGTGGTGGTAGGCCTGTCAGTAGGGAGGTGGGGATGCTGATGGTAGGCTTTACATTTCAGAACATCACTCTGACACAATATTTCCCCTTGGGGAAAGTGAGGAATTTTCCCATGTCTCAAAATCACATTTCATCCGCCAAATTACTTAAATTGTATTTATTTATTTTCATTGTGTCTCTGTGAACAACCACAGGTCAGAGAGCTTACCCTCTTTCAAGCGAGCTGACTTTAGCAGCTATTAATATCACTAAGGGACAGAGAGACTAAGTGGATGAAGATAAACAAAGGGGCTTCTTCATCTTTTTAAAACCCAATTCTTTTTCACATGTCCATGGGTTTAAAATCAAAGTCAAGTTTACAGTAGAATATGCTTTATCCAGGAACATAGTGTGCTGGAACAGATAACAAAGCATGTTGTCAGTGACTTGATGAGGCAATGTCCCATGAAGACTAAAAAAGACTAAAAAGTTTCTGGCCCTTTCCTGCACATTGCCTCTGTCCAGGTCACTCCAGGGTTCACACAGAGAGCCAGCTCTGAACTCCAGCTCCTTCAGTTTGAAATGTGGATGTGGAACCTTTAGCCATAGTCGTTCATAACCATCAGTGCAAGTGGCTGTAGACAGACTTCATGAGTCCAAGTCTGTACTCTGGAAAAACAGTTTCAAATCTCAGCTAAGCCACATTTATCAGCTACCAATTCCAGAGATGAGTAGAGTAGACTAAACCCATAATTGTTACATATTGTTACATTAGTTAATAACATATTATGTAAAAGGTAAAGTTCCTTTCCATAAAACACCTTGAGTAGAAGAACAAAGGGAGATTGTCAGAATAGTACTGAGGAGTGTATGGAACAGCAGGAACACTCCTTATCTGAACAGATGAGGCTCTTTTCTTCTCTTTTCAAGATCATTTTGATGAGTCTTAGAAGACGGAAAGTATGAACAAAGTGAATACAATGGAATTAAACTCAAGAAAGGAATCATTGACTAAATATTAATGTATAAAATGTGTAAAACTGTGTAAAATATAGATTTGTTTCCTTACAGTTAGTTGTGTCCAATATGGAAGAATAAATCCATACATTTTACTAAGCAAAGTCTACCATAGATACACACAGTTAGGAGTGGGCAAGAAGGCAGTATAATACTTGAAGAGATCTTATGATTCACACATTTCTTGAGGTCTGCATATTAGACAAAATATGAACAGGAACATCATGATGAAATCATATAGGCAAAATGATTTCATCGTTATGTTCCTGTATTTTGTCTATTCCAAACTGTTTGCAGACCTCAGGAAATATGTGGATCATAAGATCTCTTCAAGTAAACTTGTAGCCTCATACCTATAATATCCTCCAAAATAATGAGTTCTGAAAAAATGTGTTCTGAAAACATTTCAGCTTGTTATCACAATTAATTTAGCATTCCTGTGAGATAAAAATATTAAAAATTGCATCGATTCTGGAGGTCTCTGTATCTCCATAGATTAATAGGGATAGTGCATATTTGTTAGTTTTTAATCACATGTTAAGAGAGGGATACACAATATGTCATAATGGCAAAAATGACTTATAATTAACTCAAACATAAGATAGCCATTATGCTAATCAGTCAAATACAATTGGCTTTGTTGGGTTTCTCTGACTGAAAGTCCTCCTGCCAAAAGAAACTATTAGTTTGATCCCTGACAGCTGATTAATCTTTCCCTGAGATTGAACAGATTTATTACGATACAGATTCCTGTTCTTGATTGTCTTTTACTTTCATACTCACATTTACCAGCAGAGTTCTTTGGGGAGCTTGGCATATAAGAGAATAATAATCATAAAACCTCATGGCTTGGAAACTGTAATTTAAGGATTAACAATTGTCTTTATTTTATTAGGGCTGGTGTGATAAGCAATTTTGAAAAGTCTGGGGAAAAATAGCATGTTTATACTACAGTATTTATGGATTTTCACTGAAATAATTTAGTGTGGGAAAAAACTGCAAAAATAAACCTTTAAATGAATATATGAAAGAAAAATATTGATTCTTTGGTCATTTTTGCATGTAGCCTCACGCAAGTGACATGCACCCACTAATAGACAAGTCACTTCTGTGGGTGTAAATGAAGCAGGATCTGGATCCTCATTCATACAAAAAGGAAAGAAAGGTTTTGATACAGTGAGCAAGTTTTGATTGTGTTCATGTGGTGTGGTGAAATTTATCAAAAGGTTTGTGAGTGTGTGCATACATGCATATGTATGGGTGTGTGTGTGTGTGTGTGTGTGTTTTATGTGATGGATCCTCCTTTCATGACCTTTAAGGCACTAAAATGTCTCGGTGTCCGTCTGATTGAAATCTGAGCTCTGTGTGAACGCTGCTTTGTCTGCACCCTGAGCATCATCCTAATTCCACTGTAAAATTCCACATTTGGGGGCCATTTTCCTGTTAGCCCCATGCAAATGATTACGTCAACCTGGACTCCCAGAGCATAACATGAGCCTGTGGAGCTGCAGTGCAAGAACATAGGGAGAACCATCCCCATTTTCTATACTCCACCATAACAATTCCATATTTTGAAGGTAACAGGGTTTCTGATATTAGGAAGATCACCTGCTCATTATTTAAAGTTTGTTAAATAAAAATAAGAAAAGCTATCTAAAGTCACATCTGGATTGTAATCTCTGTACAGGCAGTTAGCACTTTAGATTTATTTCAGAATAACTTCTGCAATGTATTTATTAAGAAAACAGAATGTTGTCTAAAGCAGACACAGATTTTTCCCATTATCAGATTTCTTAAGTGTGGGAGCGTGTTATTGCCAAAATCAAAATGTTCAGTTATTTTGATGTTTTGTACAAATATGCACATAGTGGATAAATTGCAATCTGTTGGCTGCCCTATGTATCTTTCATCCAGGCCTGTTTTTTATTTATCTTGTTGGAATTATTTACTTGCCATTTTACCACATTCATGTAGAACATTTCATTGTGGTCTTGGAGAGAATGCAGTGTGTGAAGAAGTAATTGAATGTGTCTGTATCTGTCCTGTAGCATGTGATGCTCTACACTGGGGTTCAGACTGCAGTAAGCTGTGCCAGTGTCAGAATGGAGGCCAGTGTGATGTTCTCTCTGGCTCCTGTCTGTGCCCACCCGGGTACAGAGGGTCCCACTGCCAGGTAGACCTTGAGGGGGGAAACACATACTTAAACTCACTAAGAAATTATTCTGAAGGGAAATTTCTCATTTTTCTTGTTTATTTTCTTGTTTATTCTAATTTGTTTGTCTGCTGGACATAGCTGATTCAAATTCTGTACTGTTCTGTTCAAGTTTTAAAGTAAATAAGATGAATGAGGTCTTGAAACAACAGATCAGCTACCAGCTATATATATATATATATATATGTGCTCTATGTCATTTACAGTAATTTACAATGCAACCACAACTTTTTTTTGTTTTTGTTTATCAGGATCTGTGTCCCAAGGGCTTTTTTGGACAGGGCTGTCTGCAGCTGTGCCAGTGTGGAACAGGCGGTTCCTGCAATTCGACGACAGGAGAGTGTGTGTGCAGAGACAGAGTAACTGGAACTCTGTAAGCAGTTACTTCATTTTATGTGTTTATTTTTCATTTTGCAATGTATGAGGCCATGTTTTAGCAGGTTTCAAATTCACAAATCACTTATTTAGAGTTGGAGACAAACCCATTTCAGTTCATCCAGATTAGCAGAAGTTTTGAAATGCAGTTCAAAATTCAGCTATAGCTCATAGCTAGAACTGCGACACGTAGTATTTTGTGCAGTTCACGTGTGCATTTTATGTATTTAGTCCAAAAACAACTGTTGGTGTGTGTGTGCAAAGTCTCAGATGTTGTCGGGGGGGTGTTGGGTGGTTGCGCACACGTCTCGGCCAAGAATTAAAAGGTGGAGTGATGAAATGAATGATTTTGAAAAGTGGGGGGATTTGTCCCCTCTTGCTAAAATGGTTCCGTCGCCCATGATTGGTCAGTGTTTCACTACGGAGTGAGTGATGCTGAGATTAGGGGGTGAACTTTTCTTTGCACAGCAGTGATGCTGGCATAGTGGTGTGTCTGGCATTAGTTTAGACACAAGATTGCAAGTGTTTCCACATCACTGGGAATTGTTGTTCTACCAGTAAAATCCAAAAGCAGTAGATTCCGCCTGCAAGGTGGGTAACTGTAGTGGTGAGTGGGTGTGTCTACTTTTTTGGACTTCCATGCTTCAGTTGTTTCCATGTGAGATCTGCAAGAAAACTGCATATTTTCGTATCTATGTACTCTTCAGATGTGACGTGCCCTGCCTGAAGTCCCGCCGGTGCCCACCTCGCTGCTCATGCCAGAATGGAGGCATATGCAAGGGCAACGGGGTGTGTTTGTGTCCACCTGGCTGGACGGTGAGAATTCTGCTTAAAATCAGTTGTATATACATTTACTTTGGGCAGTGATTGTTTTGTTGTTATGTATTTTAATCACATGTAATATAATTGAATAAAAAACAGATTTTTTTCCCAGATACATTCTGTATTGCAAGAGCTCAAGATGTTTTTTCACCAGCATTTATCTTTTTCTCAGGGGCCAGTGTGTACCGAGCGTTGTGCAGAGGGAAGGTTTGGTGGGAACTGTGCTAACGAGTGTCTGTGCCATAATGGAGGTCGCTGTCACCCAGAGACAGGCCAGTGTAACTGTACTGCTGGTTTCACTGGTGAGAGGTGAGTTTTCAGTAAAACATGCATTTTACAATCAGCAAAGGGGCTCAGCTGCTTTTTTGTTGTAAACTATGTATATAGTGTGCTCAGCTCCAGGTTAAACAGATTAAAATTTTCTCCAAGCGAAAATATGACCTATGCAGCCGTTCTAAAAAGCCAAGTGTTAAGGAAACAGCACTGAGTGAACATTGTGAGAGACGAGGAAACAACTGGTGCCCTGATGGGATCACCCACTTACTTTTGCCAATAAATGTAAACATGTAATGAATTTTGCTCAGGAGTGCAGTTAAAATATGAATCAAATCACTTTAGTGCATTTCTTTTTTTGAGTGTAATTGAGTCAGGAGTGTCAGAGCAGGAAAACACGCTGTTCACTCTCAGTACAGAGCCAGAAAGGATGGGAAACATCAGGCTCATGTGTATCCTCCCTGTTGAACTCTGCTGTGGTGTGTTTAAGAGCCACACATGTTTCCAGTACAAATGTTGGCTCTGTTCACTTGACCCTAAGTTTAGAGTGTTTTTTTGTAGCCTGCACTGTAGTGTGGTGTAGTGTAACTATATGTGTGAATGTACATGCCTGAGTGTATGTAGAATTAATTGCCCCTGTTCTCTCTCTGCAGGTGTAATGAGGAGTGTCCTGTGGGCAGTTATGGTCAGGACTGTAAAGGTGTGTGTGACTGCACTAACGGCGCACGCTGCTATCACATTCATGGAGGTTGTTTGTGTGAGCCAGGCTTCAGCGGCCCTCAGTGCTCTCAGAGGATGTGTGCTGAGGGGGCTTACGGCATGCACTGTGAACACAGATGTCTCTGCAACTCCCAACACACTCTCAGGTGGGGATTAACGCACACTATCACTCTGGTTACGGCTTAAAACCATCACATAAATAACACATTATTTGTGTATGAATTTACTTAACACTACTGGTATATCATCATCCCTGTCTTCATATCAAAACATTTTACAACTTTCAGAAAAATCTAAGTGCTTTACATTATCATTTAATGCTTAAAGGCTGGAAATAAATCTTGCTATATTTACATACATTATGTTTAAGAACATTCTCATCTTATAAGGTTTTTGTCCCAGTGACTATATGAATGGTTTATTTATGCGAGTCAGACATGGCTTTGATTCTGGTAAATTAATGTACCACTTTTGTCAGGTATGTAAAAATATTTATATTTATTTATACATTCAAAATGGTGTCAGGATCACAGAGTCTGCATTTTCTTTAAAATTAGATTTTTTAAAAAGCTTTTATAACAAAAAAAAGTATTTATGACTAAGTAAAGTAACATGTTTTTGCCTTAAAAAAATGTACTGATATTGTGATTAGAAGAGTACAGTTAGGAGGTCACAGGTTTAATTATTCAGTCCTTGATTCTCTCCAACTTATTACATGCTGTTCAATTCCATCATAAAAGAGCGATTAGCTTTGTGTTAGATAGCAATTTGAAACACTTCTTCAAGCAGAGGCTTGGAAATGGTTAAGCTAACACACCCACACCCATAAAATCACATTGTAAAGCTTGTGTAAAGAACTTTACAAATAATTTCCTCACATAATCTAAGAAATTAGCACAGTACATTCTCAGTTTCTTTGACTTGCAAACATTCTTTGGCTCACAAGGAGTTTGATATGTCCCAAAAGACCATGACAGAATGCGTCTTGGCATCCCTCTTGCTGAGAACAGGACTTGGATGGACTGTCCAAAAGTCTTTCATTCTTTGTCATTAGAAAACTAATACACACATACAGGCACACAAACATACACAAATATGCACATCTTTAGTCTTTACATTGTATACTTTGTTCATATATATATATATATATGTGTGTGTGTATGTGTGTGTGTGTATGTGTGTGTGTATGTGTGTGTGTGTGTGTGTGTGTGTGTGTGTGTGTCTTCAGTTGTCACCCGCTGAAGGGAGAGTGCACATGCCAGCCTGGCTGGGCAGGACTCTTCTGTAATGAAACCTGTGCCCATGGTTATTATGGAAATGGTTGCTTAGAGCCTTGCCTGTGTGTAAACGGTGGGGTGTGTGATGTGACCAGCGGCGTGTGTCACTGTGCTCCAGGAAACACTGTAAGTTGATATACAATCCAGAAACTAGAATGTCTTAGCAAACCTCTATTTGACTCAATCAAAGCAACTTTAGTTATGCTCCCATAGTAAATCAAGTACTGTTGATGGTTCTGTTATATTTCTGCAATAAAAGTATAAGCAAAGAAAGACTTACATACTTTCACTCTCCATGGTTGGGGACATCTAGCTTCTCAAATGCTTTTAATAAATGTAACATATTTTCAGGAGGCATTTTTTCACTTTAGTTTACAGAATGGTTATAGTTCAGCTATATCTGTAGGTCTTCCGTCTAATCTTCAGTCTCAGGTCATCAGTTTGTGTGACACCATGCAAACTCTTTAGATCGGAAGGTCTCAAACATTGCTTTTAAAAGAAAGCAAGTGTTTCCGTGGTTTAGAAGGTTCTTTATTAAATTCACATGGCAAGACTTCTGCATTGGCTTTGTATGGGTTTTGTGCTGACTATGCATTATCCTTTGTGAAGGGAACCCATTGTGAGAAACAATGTGAGAAGGATTGGTATGGGAAGGATTGCTCGTCTCCGTGCACCTGCAAAAACGCAGTCTCCTGCTCACCTATTGACGGAACCTGCTTCTGTAAAGAAGGTACGCCTGGGTCATGGAAGATCATTTCCTGCACAGGCCTCTAAGGAAGCAAGTGACTTATGGCATGAAGGAGGGAGTTAATGAATGAATTAATGAACACTGACAAAACTGTAGCCAGAAATGTGTCTTTATTTCGCTTTTGCCTTTGGCTCAGTTCCAAAACTCTTAAGCAAGACTTCTCATGCTTCCCTTTTATTCTCTTCATCCCCTTCATAATCTCCTCTCACATAAATCTATCATATGCATATCTATTCTCTTACATATTTAGGAGAGGACTGCTAGAAGAAAGCAGGAGCCTTTTTTCACCCTATCACAGTGTGTAATATATCATTGGCAACACATTAAGAGACTTTGACTTTTTGCCATTTACGTCATAAACTTCTCCTATTCGTTCTTTTATAAATCTTTTAAAAAAATCAGTCTACATTTATGTATATCATCATCACCTTTGCATTTTTGTGGCTGTGTGTTTGTACCCAGGATGGAGGGGTCTGGACTGTTCAGTTCCATGTTCAGAAGGGACCTGGGGTCCAGGCTGCAATGCCACATGTCAGTGTGCTAACAGTGCACGGTGTGACCCTGCAGACGGCTCTTGTTTGTGCACAGCAGGATGGAGAGGAGTATTATGTGACCAGCTCTGTCTGGTTAGTCCACACATTGCAATATGCAGAACCCTAATACTGTCGGCTGCAGGGCCTAGAGTTAGGCCTTGCTGCAGGGTCTGGATTCTCCAATCCATTGTGTCCCAGTACATGAACAGTTACCATTAACAAACAACAGTTCTTCTTTTAGTTTGCTTGGTCCTGGGGTTGTTCGGATGAATACTATATTTCCACTCTCATAGAAAAACATTATTACCTGGATTTTTCGCAGGTTACAGTTTCAAGCACTGCCTGCTCTTTATATTTCATGACCATTATGAACTCATGAAAATAGCCTGGAGTAAAGTCTGAACATTAAAATCTCTGCATTATTGGACATGAATGATTTTCCTGCTCATATAAATTTACTATTTAGAAGATACAGGTTTTTGTATGTTGTTGAAGATATGTAAATGACAGTATTCAAAAATAAGTATATATAAATATATATATATATAACAAGTACTTAAAATGTTCTTGGCTATTGATGTGATGGTGCTGTTTCAGCAGTCCCTGACCTGGCCTCCAGAAAGCCCTTCCTTCATGGAAAATAGCCTTTACTGAATAGGAGCATACAGTGATAGTTCAACCTCATTGAAGGCTATCATTAACTGGAATTCTATTTCTACTGTGTGCACATTATGCCTGGCAATCATTCAGATGAAATGAAGGTAGTTATTAGCTGAGGGCTGCGTGATTTCTCTGCTGACAGTTCTGAATTATTGGATCTGACTTGAGCAGATTTTTTCCATTTCATGCTTCTTCTCCTTAAACAGGACGGCACCTATGGCCCGGGCTGCCAGCACAAATGTGACTGTCTCCATGACGAGGGCTGCCACAGCATCACAGGACAGTGTCTGTGCCTGCCAGGCTGGACAGGTAACACTTTAGTAGAGGAACTTAATAGATTTGTATATAAAGGTTTAGAGTATTGCAAGGAAAACACTAAAATATAAGGTCTTAGTCCTGTTGGAAAACAACATTGGTGGATTTTCATGAAGCTGCATTAAGGCAAAGAGAGTTATTTTCTACAAGAAGCTAAGATTGAAGATGAGATATTTTGATCACTGCAGAAATCTGTTTATGTTTTTTATTTAATATTTCTATTGTAAAATGTGGAGAGCAGACAAACCTTCCCTAATTAGGTGTGTCCAAGCTTGTAACTGTTGTATTTGGCAAAGTACAGTACAGTACAATACAGCTGTAAACCATCACTGACCCAGTAAGTGCTTTAACTCTCTCTCTTTAGTGCAGAACTATGCCAAACATAGTCAACCATAGTTACATTTCAGAGGTTAATGAATGTTTTAAAAATATAGTAATAACTTAGTTAATTGTTTTTATAACTATGATCGGATATAGTTTCTGTGTCTGTCTGTTGTGTGTCTTAGATTCGTCCTTTTTTTTATTAATCTCTTTCTTTGTGTAGGTCCACGCTGTAAGGAACAGTGTCCGCAGGGCTCATGGGGTCATCAGTGTAACCAGAGCTGCTTCTGCCTGAACAGCGCCTCCTGTCAACCACGAAGCAGCCCTTGTGTGTGCAAGCCTGGCTATTGGGGAGATCAGTGTCAGCATAGTGAGAGCTGCTTCTTTCACTAACTCTTAAACTGGAATGGAAACTAACTCTTTATTTACAAATTTCGAGTTTTAAAGGCAGTATTATACTGAGAGAAATGTGTCAAGAAAAAGTCAAAAGCACAGTAATTAAGGTGTATAGCCATTCACTCCCTCAACACAAAGACATTCTATAGAATAATTGATAGCTTACACAAGAGCTGCTTCTTCCCTACACTTGATTAATCTGTATTTAAGACTGATGGCTAGCCTTGTGACCCTTAAACTCCACTGGGTTTCTGCAACACTTGATACATACTGTATTATATTTTCTAACAGCCACTTACTTTGAAAATGAAAAAAAAAAATTGTTTTTGTTGATATTGTTATAAGCATTCAGAAGAAGTGGCTGATTAAGCTTTGCCTTATATTCTACAAAGGATATTCCACAACTGCCAAATAATAAGTAAAATAATATAAAAATTTGCCAATTCTGAAAGTGTAAGACCCTGTTCCCCCTCTCAGTGTGTAGCCAGGGTGTGTTTGGGGACAAGTGCAGTCAGACATGTCCTCCATGTGTCCACTCCACCTCCTGCCACCACGTCACGGGGCAGTGCCTGTGTCTGCCAGGCTATACAGGACCCCTCTGTGAACAAGGTTTGAATGCACTTTTACACATAAACATTGGAATGTTAAATATATTATGTTCAGGTAAGGTAAACATGTAATACATGATTACTGTTAACAGTTATGTTGATCTCTGTACTATTGGAACATTTGCAAATAGATTCTGAGAAAACGAAATTACATTGCATTAGATGTATTTGCATTAGATATACCACATAGCTACAGTCACCCCTACTCATACCCACACACCATATATCCTTGTGATAATAAAAGGATTTTTTAATGTTTAGTATCGGTATGTATAATAACTACATCTCTCTTGCAGTGTGTAGCGCAGGTAGGTTTGGAACAAACTGTGCTCAGACATGTTCATGCTCACCAAACCACTCATGTGATCCTCACACTGGTACCTGTGTGTGTGAATCTGGACCAGGCATGGACTGTACACAAGGTACCCAACACTGCTAATACAATCTAGAATCATTTGTTATATCTAAAGATCATTTACAGCTTATCATTTTACTTATTGTATGATTTGATGGATTGTTGATTATTTCGAATTTCCTGTGAAAGCACAATTTATAAATACCTCATTAAGAATCACAGTTCATGTTTGCACTTATAACTCCATTATAGTTCAATTGTTTAATTGTTACATCAATTGTTAGATGTAGTTTGTAATGAGTATGTTTTTGTGTTTGTCCAGAGAGGGTGGTGAGTGTAATGATGCCCGTGTCTCCGGTGGAGAGGGACTCATGGGGGGCGATTGCAGGTATTGTGGTGCTGGTGATGCTGGTGGTGATGCTGCTGGCCCTGCTGTTGCTGTATCGCCGCAGACAGAAGGACAAACAGAGTAACACCCCCACGGTGTCCTTCTCCTCCACCCGCACCGTCAACTCTGAGTACGCCGTGCCAGGTAAGAGTTCCTACAGCACAAACCCTTGATTTAGTTCTAACATTACTGTAGGAATGTTAAAAACATAATAACATTTAGATAATAATAACTTTTACATAAACACATAAAGAAAAAAAAAACACTGTTCTACCCTAATTAGTTGACAGCAGTTTTGGTCAGTTTAGTTTCGTTTTGGCCAGTTAAGTGCAATTCATTAGTGCAGTTCACAAATTTTTCCCTTTTTACTGTTTGCTTTAGGTTATCTGAGTAAAATAATCTGTTATTATCACATATAATCAGTAATAATCTGTTATAATAACATATAATCAGTAATCTGTTCACTATATGTGATTTCACAAAGAACATGTGGACCAAATCTGTGAATATACAAGCATGCTTTAAAAACAGACAAGAAAAGACTTCCTTCATATCATTTGTTTTCCTCTTCAATGTGTTTGTTTGTTTGCATTAGATGTACCACACAGCTACCATCACTACTACTCAAACCCCAGCTATCACACACTGTCCCAGAACAGACCTCCCTTACCCCATGTCCCCAACAACCAGGACAGGGTCATCAAGGTAAATGAAATTGTAATGGTGATGTTAGTCGGACATATCACACGGCAAAACATCAAGCAAAATCATCTGTACTGTATATATGAGACCGTTTCACTTGCTGAGCTTCTAATAGGTTTCTAAGCACTAGATTACTTAACTTACCTAGTCAAGTTGTCCTCAAAATAAAATTCTTTTCTTTCTGTCTTGTTAAGATTTCATTGTTTGCTATGTATTCATGTTGATCAAGGCACAGATTAAAACAAGAAAATCACTACTTATTGTCATATTATTTACCTCATTAAATGATCCTCTACTCCTTTGTTGTCCCAGAACACTAATAAGCAGCTGTTCTTCAGTCTGAAGAATATGGAGCGGGAAAGAAGAAGCCTGTTTGGTGTGGAGACTAACGCTACTTTACCTGCTGATTGGAAACACCAGGAACCCCCTAAAGACCAAGGCACGTTTTTCACCAGACAGCTAATAAGAAAACAAGCATTATAAACTACAGTCTGTAAGACTAATCCTGATATATGTTTAGAATATAACTTGAATTCTTCTCACTTGCTGGATTGTAGGAGCGTTTGGCATTGACCGTAGTTTTAGCTACAGTGCCAGTCTTGGAAAATACTACAACAAACGTAAGTGTTACAGTCCATGTATGTCAAAGCTAATATACTTTTGTTAGCATAATTTAATTGATTATTTACTGATTTAATTCATATCTGTAATGAAGACCTCATATTGAATACTATAACACTGAGTAACTCAAATTATTACATTATTTTTGCTCTCATTGTCTAAACGATGCACACAACTTGCTTGAGGAAGTGTTTACCATTATTAGGTTGCTCTAGGAATTCAACAATAGATGCTTGTGGGAAGCCATGTAGTACTTTTTTGCATTTTCAACTCATCTGAGCCATCAGGATGCTTAAGCTGTAGCAAAAAATGCTGAGAATCTTTTTCAGGCAGCATGTTACAGTCAGATTGTGGTCAGATAGTTCTCAGATTCCTCAGATTGAGTTTATTGTTTAATTATTTAATTATAGTTTATTGTTTTTTATAATAGAATAGAAAAGAATAGAATGTCTTTTATTGTCACTATACACATGTACAATTAAATTAAAAGCAACGTCTTAAGTGCAGACACGTATGTAAACAGGTTATATATACATATACTGTAAATTCAGGTAAAAATTAAAACGTTATACATACTCACTCGGCTCGCCCTGGGAATACGAGCCGTCCGGGATTGGTCCAGGAGTTTGAGCTGCCTAAACGCTCATCACAGATATCATATCATCCCAAAACTAGCCTATGAAATGTGTGCCTCCCCAAAGGTCCATCCGCAAATCCATGTCTGGCGCCGGGTCTGTTACATTTACGGCATTTAGCAGACGCTTTTTATGCAAAGCGACTACCATTCCTAACTACAGGGGACAGTCTCCCTGGAGCAACTTGGGGTTAAGGGTCTTGCTCAGGGACCCAGTGGTGGTGCTGGAGGTAGGATTCAAACCCATGACCTCATGGTCCATAGGCAAGTATCCTACCCACTGAGCTACCTCCACCCACATTGTTACGAAGCAAAATGTTTTTGTGCGCCATGAAAAAAACAAACATATATTAGCTGCACCTGATTATTAGCCACAGGGTTAAACATTTGCTTATAGTCCGGAATTTGCGGTGTATACATACTGAATAAGGTTTTATATACAGTGTAATATGCAGTGTGAGTTATTGCACATTGTTAAAGTATTGCACAGTAATGGTGATCATGTGAGGAGTGGATTTTGGACAATGAGAGTGATGTTATTGCTAATTTAAATACTGATTATCAACATTGCGCAGTTGGTGGACAGAAGTTAGTCCGGGGGATGTGGGGTTAGACTGTGTGGTCAGTTCATGTGTGAGTTTAGAGTGGTCATGGCCTTTGGGAAAAAAAACTCTTCTTGAGTCTGTTTGTCCTTGTTGTGATGCACCTGTGCCCTATTCTCCTCTTTCCCTGCTTCCTAAGTTTCTGACTGCATGTGAATTTATTTTAGAGAAGGGTAAATGTACATTATTTGCCTGAGACTTTCCTTCTAAGAGAAACTTTGTGTATCACAGTTGTTGGGAATTGTAGTGTTGCATATCATGGACAGTGACCCATTGCACTATCCAGCCACTACAAATGCAGAGCCCCCATAAAAATCCCATTGTCATGTCTCATTTAAGAATCAATTCAGAATCTTTCAAGAAAGAATTGCATTGCATATAAGAGATTAATTTTTCCCACCCCTAGTTCCAACATGTGGTTGGTTTCTCAATGCATATTTTTTCTTCAACTTCACAGAGTTAAAAGACTCCTGTGCCGCTGTGAGCAGCAGTTCTCTGAACAGTGAAAACCCGTATGCCACCATTAAAGATCTGCCTGGTCTTCCTCTATGTCCTCCTGAGAGCAGTTACATGGAAATGAAATCTGCTGTTCCTCGTGAGAGATCCTACACAGAGATCAGTCCTGCAGCCATTCCCCGAACCAGCATCTTGTCCAGGGGTAGGTCTCTCTGAACCCTATTTTCCCACTAAGTGCAGGTCAAGGGGAGCGTAGAAGAGAACACATGACTTTGGGTGAACCCAAAAGCTGCAATCCAAAGACATGAATAATAGCTTTTTAACAGACCCACACTAGGTCCACACTAAATCTGTTCCATTTACTAGCTTACTGTCCAAATATACCTGGGAGGTAAGCTTTAGATTTTAGAGGAAATTATCATTTGCTGCATCAGCTCATTTTTCAGAAGCTGCTTAGGCCTTTAAGTGTGCATTAATCCTTTCTGGCCATCCGTGCCGGTGGATGCATGTTTTAGTGCTGATAGGAAAGTGGGATGTCTGCTTTCGGAGAATGAATGTAGTGTGGGCTGAAGCACTGGAAAGTACTGGGGTCATTTGAGTACAGAGACAGGAAAAAGGGCAATAATAGCAGAGACATGAGCTAAAGAGAAGAGGGAGAATATCTTAGCATCTGTCTGAGTAACTACAATACCTATAACAATACAGGCTGAACTGCAGCTCGGTATAGCTTCTTTCATCACTGAAAAGAGGAGTGCACTTAATTTACATTGTTCAGAAAGGCCTGTTTTTATGCATGCATGAAACATATTGTGTTACTGTGCAGCGTTGTCCCTCAGTTTACTTTTAACAGTTGATACAAATGTTTTCTCAATGTAGAAATGATGTACGTTTTAATGCAGTAGAACACTACAATATGGAGCATTGTTATATACTGTAACATTGCTTTCAGACTTACAATTGTTTTTGTTAAATTCCTATATTATACAGATGAGCATTATATATCTGATATGTTGCATATTTACATTTTATCCTAAAATGAGCATTTTACTCATATTTTTACTTCTGCGTATATAAAGTCATGGGGGCTTGAAAGAACTGATTAAAATACACAAGTGAAATAACTAGTACATTTCTCTCTGATTAATGTTTACAGTATTGTGCATGATTCTATTTATCAGGGATTTTAACAGTCTTCCAGTATTCAGGAATTTAATAATTTATGGAATTTTATCAGGATTGCCCAACCCTAGTTGACAAAGCTGCCCTCTCTGTGTTGCACTGTGTGTCTAACCTCAATGGTGGCTTTTTTATAGATAGTTTTATGAGACAGGAGTGAGCAATGTGCAGATTTTTGTTTGGTTTGGATCTGAAGTCTTCAATCTCCATTTTTCAGAACAATGTCCCGTTGAAAGCGTTCTTGAGCAGGAGAGCCAGAACCATTACGACCTGCCAGTCAACAGCCACATCCCGGGACATTACGACCTGCCACCAATACGCAGGCCCCCCTCTCCTTCGCCACGGAAACTGCCCCACTAAGCCCAGCTGCATGTGGAAACTTGATGGAGAAGGCTTAAAGCACAATCGCCTCTGTAGCTTTCTCACAAAATGGAGAAATGAATATTATCTCCCCTCAGCAAGTGTGCAACATTTGCAAAGTATGGACAAGGTGGGCTCTTCTAGATGTTTATGGAAGTTGCTTTTCCTGTTTGAAGACCAGTTTCTAATGACTATCCACATCTGGCTGAGGCGAGTTAGATGTTCACCAGCTCACTTCCCTTTAGCAGGCCTCCATTTAGTGATTTTACAAAACTGCAACAGCACAACACTGCCATCTGCTGGACTGGAAGTTCTCGGTTCGTTGTTTCTTTATAACAAGGTTTTGGATGCTTTTTTTCAGTCTGATGTGGAGAGCTATGAGTTGGTATTATTTGAGAGTTGGAAATTCGCAAAAAAGAACTGTCAAGAGGTAAATATTACATTTTCATCCCAGCTGTGTAATCTGCTCCTGATATTTTTGTCAGGTTTTACATTTTGCTATACATTAACATTGTACAACCTCTGCTTTGAATGTCACTTGAATGTAATCCCTCAAGAACTGTAAATAATGTAAATAAAGCAAATGCTAGGAAGATATTTTTATGCAATGGTGGGTTTTTTTGCTTACACTGACAGATGGGAGATGCATCACAGCTGCGGAACATCTCTACACTAACTCTGACTAGACTTTGTTGATCCAGCTGCAGTTTTATTAACAATAATAAAACAGGCCGGTTTTTGGCACAAGGATTTAAAATCACAAATCTACAAAACTGCACCTACCTACAGTGACGTGTCCTACTGTCTCGTTTAGAGAATACTCCGGGAACTCTAGCACAGATTCTGAAGGTCCTTTCAGCTTCCAAACAAAGTGCAGGTGAAAATCCAAATGACATAGAACACAACAACTAATAAGCCAGGGATGATTTTTTTTCTTTTACTGAAAGAATCAAAGGCACTGTTTGTACTTAATTTTACATCAGTAATGAAATTCTCGCTTCAATAAGTGTCACTTCTTGAACAAAAAAAAAGTCTCATAATGCAATGCAAACATAGACTATAAAGTACAAAAAAGCTATAACCATTACAATAGGCTTCCAAGGTCCTGAGGATAAACAAAAATCATAAATGCAAGCATTGTCAAGAAAACGTTTACACAACATGGATTTGGATCCAAGAAAATGTATTTCCAATACTATTGAGCGTTTGCTAGACAATCAATTCTCACTAATCGACCAATCCATATAATTACTTTTCTCCCCAAAAGTGGTATCTGTGGTTCCGATTCACCTTTATCCAAAGGTAAAATCACAGTTGATCACAATTCACAAAAAAAAGAAAAGGAAGACAATATTGCAAGACCAAGGTTATCACTAGCAATGCAGCATAATAACATGGAGGGGAAAAAGCTGTAGTTCGGGGTGACCAATTTACCCTCTGTTGAGCTCAAAAGAACACACATACCTTAATGTTGACACTGGAACTGCATAAAATCCACTGCTTAATACAGTGAGCCATTACTTTTGTAGCGCTCACATTAAAAATATGTAATGCACATTAACGCAGAGGAGTAGTGTCTCACTGTCTTTGGCAGTGGCCCCTATATTAACAACAGATCATATACAACTTACAATATCATATACAGTCCTTTGTTTGAACACACAAAATGTTGAAATAAACTTCAATATGACATTTTCTCTGCAAATTATAGTGCATAACTTTGATTTATTAATTAAACACGTGACATGCAGTATAACATGGGCTACACGTTGTATTTTTTTCACACAATATGTTAAATGTCAGCAAATAAACCATAACTGTTTATTAAAATATGTAGAAATATTTTCTCTGTAGAGGATGTTGAAAGTCAACAAAACAGTATAAACTGACAGCCCAAATAAAGGAATAGCTGCTATAAGAGAGAGGAGTAAGAACACTAATAAAGCAACACCTCTGGAAGAACAAATGTCCATGCAAGAACATACAAAACAAAAAAAACACTCATCAAACATAGGGGTCCAACAAACACCCCTAAAGGAACATCTTCATTAACTGAAATGAAACCAATTCCCTGGGTTTTTTTGGCTTCCAATGCAAAATTACTTTATTTTAACTTACACAAAGCATTGAAATCTGATCCCTAGCTTTATATACCATGATCTCATTGCATAGTCTTTCAAGTATAAACAACACATTTTACATTCTAGATGTTAATTCACACTAACAAACTGATACATTCAAAAAACAAATACCAAGTCTTTCAAGACTGTGCTCCAATGCCCCTCTGGTCTGAAACCTTCCCAAAGCAACAATAATTGTACTTTTTTCCCCACTCATTACTCTTTTTTTTTTTATAGATCACTCCTCTTTATTAACACTACTACTGGGACACAGTTCCATTGAGACACAGCTGCAAAAAGGTACATTGAAGGCACTAAAAAAAGCTCTTTAACCAGAATGTAGTTAAACTTGTCTTGCCTTAAGTGCATTTACTGCATTGCATGATTTCAAGTTTATATATTTTTCTAATCAGTTAGTGTTGAATAGTTGTCCTGTACCATGATGTATGAAAAAATTTGGTAGAGACGCCAAAATATGGCTTTACATGACATTCAAAATCAAACCCGATCCTGTTGGCGTAAACTTGCTGACAGACATACCATGATGTGCGTGTTAAGTTGTGACAGCATTTGGTAGGAAAGCCCAAGGTGGATCTTTGTCTCAGACCAGTGCTGAAGTGCTCTTCTAACCTCTCTCCCTGAACACAGCAGTAGAAAAGCAGCTGCCAAGCCCACATGCAAGACTAACATACAATACTGTATATAAACAAACCCTATATAGCACCCAAGCTTCTCCATGTCTTTAGCCATACGAAAGCTATTAATCTACCCGGCAGATTATTATTACATACAAAATAAGACTGATTTAAGTGTGAAGTATGAAAAATAAAAGAAAAATCTCCATGACTAGAAGTTAGAAAAAAATAATGTGTTTCCCAGTTTATGCAAGGCAATATGTAACCTTCTGAACTGGGCAGGCAAGCTCCTGGATCTACATGATGGAGCAGTTCTCTGGTTTAGGACCTCCCTGTGAGGAGAGAAGAAGAGAGAAAGAGAAATACTTAGAGTGTGCATGGACAGGAAGACCACTTACAGTGTCACATCAAGCAAAGCTAGTTCTATAATAAACAGTATGTTGCATTTTATTTATATGATAAAAAGTACATCAGTACACCCATGGCAATTAAAAAAAAATATCAAAGAATAATTACAAACCACACCAGTCAGAACCAGAGTAGAAATGTGTTTAATTTATATATTATGGGTACTTATTTACGGTTCAAAGAGTACCTGTCTCGGCTTTTCACTTCCCATGATGAAGTGGGAGTGGGAGACCAGACCCTCAGGCAGTCCTCCTCCTCCACTGGCGAAAGAGCGAGTAGCGCTGGACACTCCAGAGCTGGCAGACACGCAACTGCCGCCGCTCCTGTCCGACGGCTGGCCACACGAACCACAGATCACCGTGCGGCTGCGCAGGTTATACTCACCATCTCCGCAAGTACTATGAGCTGCCTGCAGTGGGAGACAGAGTTATGCAGGTCAGAGACCAGGCAGAGAATGAGGAGGCACATGGTCAAAGCAGGCCTTTTATGACGTAAAATAATTCAACATTCATAGTAAACGAATTAACGAATGAGATATGCTCGTGTGAAGGACAACTGACCGTTTCTTCCTCATCATCTTCCTGGAAGAGTACGCGTGTGACTTTCCTCATTGCCATCTCCTACAGAGAGAAATAAAGGAGCTGAAGCCATTTCTGGATTTGTCTCAGAATAAGTTGTGGCTTGGTATGATTTCCCGAACTGCAAAGTCGATGAGAACTGGTTTATGACTCACCTCTCCATTGGCATTAATCAGAGTAGTCTGGAACAGATCTCCACTGCCCCATGAGTTCTGAGTCTTCCACACCAGATCAGAAGGTGGGTTATGAGTCCCACCCGCTCCAGCAGCCCAAATCTATCGAGTGTGAGAGTGAGAGTGAGAGTGAGAGTGAGAGAGAGAGAGAGAGAGATTGAGAGTGAGAGTGAGAGTGAGAGTGAGAGTGAGAGTGAGAGTGAGAGTGAGAGAGAGAGCGAGAGCGAGAGAGAGAGAGGTGTATGGTTATATCGGGCAGGGTGGTACACAAAAGGAGGCAGAGGGAAAAACAGGTCAATATACCAGACAATATTACCAAGATTTTTATTCATCCTTTTTGTGTTCCCTATTTTATATTATCAACTTAAGCGGTATATTCCAAGACCATGCCTTTATATGAGCGATGTGTTTGCAACTTCAGTGGTAAGATTTTAAAGGATTTAATCATTTATTTTACAAGATATGTGAAAATTTCTTGTTTCTTTTCATATTATTAAATGAAAGAATTTAGCTCACCGTGACCGACTGTCCAGCTTTGAGGACAAATTTGGGGGGGAACTTGTAAACAATAGGAGTGCCAGATCCCACCTGCCTCTTCACCTGCCAGTGGCCCAGAGACTGGTCCTGAAACAAGGAAAAAAAAAAACTGAACCAACATTTTATAACAGTCTTCAAGTCAACCCCTCTAATATTTATTCAGTATTAAACTCTTTACTACTCAAATTGGATCTTCATGTATGGCCCACACTGTGGGTTAATCATGTCAAAGGACATTATTATTAAGTGCACTTTTTCTGAATGCATCATGTAATTTGAGGGGTTTGGTGACTGAGGGACAAGTAAAGACTACATTCTATTATAATTAGCCTTTCAGATTTCCAACATTTGATATGTTCTGTGAAGTCTATGAATTGGTAATTTGTATTACATTGTCGAGAAAAACATTGACCCTGTCTTGAGACCCTGGAGAAATTCAGTTTATTACACTGTATAACTGTAGGTGGTTGGGATGACATTTGTGGTCTTGTCACCTGGTCAGCTTTGTTACTGAGGCGGACAAACTTGCCCTCCAGGTCCACCTCATCCACGGTGACTCGGCCACTGGCTGAAGCCTGCTGGGTGATGCGGGTGCGAGTGACCATTCCTCCTGCAACACTCGATGCTTCGCTGTCTGTATCATTTAGGCGGCGTTTCTTTGCGCTTCCGGAAGAGTTGCGGCTGCTGCTACTCTGAGCCATGCGAGTCTGAGTGTGTGTGCCTGACCCAGACGTGCGAGTGACTGATATAACCCTGGCAGGAGGGGGGCTGGGGGAGAGGCGCAGCCTGTAGAGGGGCAGAGACGCAGATATGTATAATTGTGTAGTACTTTGCAAAAGGGTGTATCTAGCCACAGAGTGCTTTTTTTTCTTGTAAATCACTGTATAACACTAGAATAAATCTAAAAATACATTTATATAGCAAAAAGTGACAGGTCTTTCTAAAACACACCTACTAATACCAAAACAAATACACTCTTACTACTTAAATTCATAGATTTAAATATAATATGAGGCTAAGCTTGTGAGGTCATGTCCACGCCTCCTTCACCTCTCCTCCTCTCCCTCCAGCAGTTTCCTGTAGGCACTGATCTCCATGTCCAGGGCCAGTTTGATGTCCAGCAGCTCCTGGTACTCATCCAGCTGTTGCTGCATGCGCTGACGCATTTCCGACATCTCTCTCTCCTTTTCCTCCAGCCGACGGCGCGTCATATCTCTCTCCCGGGACATGGCCTCCTCCAGCTCACGCACTTTAGCCTCACGTGCAGCCAGCTAAACACATAGAAAAGAGAGAGACAGATATATATTATATAACCCAGGGAAAATGGGTAAAGAGTGTATATTTTTACACATAACTAGTTACGGAAATGTTGCACGATCATCTTGATTATAGAAGGACAGAAACTATTATTCCCTTTTTAATATGTTTGAAGTGTCTTCCCTTTACATGGAGGTGTTCAAAAATGCAGAATGAACAATTAAATGTTATTTCATATGCAAAAGTGCAGTTGCCCAATGGGTGGCAGTGTTGAGCTACATTCAGCCCATTACTGTGCAATGCTATGACAAAAGCAGATCAATGGAGAAAAGTCCCTTCAAAGTGGGAAAGTTCTTTTCGTCAAAAAGACCACTGAGTTAAACCCTGACTCAGTAAGGAGATCCCCCACTGAGCCAGTTATATGCACATTCCTGTAAGAATCAAGGAAAGACCTGCGTCTCTGAGTCATTGCATTTATTGTGCAATAAACGATCCACACAGATTAAAATTAAGTGCATAAGGGTGGTGGTGCTTGACCTAAATTAATTCATCTGAAAAGGTTGGGTACTCTTATCTAATCAGCATTTATTCTCATAAAAGTTCAACAGTGAAACCGATTACAGTAGAAGGTCCTGCAGTGTGTACAGGATATGACTAGACGGTGGAACGTTACTTTAATAACCTCAGAAAGTGAAAATAATACTTGATGAATAAACAAACAAGATATATGTAACTAGCTGTAATTTGTCAGCATGTGGCTTTGGGGGACATCAGTTAAGGAACAACTACTAACCTGTTTCTGGAGCTGGGACAGCTGAGTGGACACACTGTCCATCCTCACACGCGTCTGCTGCAGCTCCTCATGGGCCGCGCCCACCAGGTGACTGTTCCTGTCCGCAGACTGACGTGCATTCTCCAGCTAGCGGGAGACACAGGCCAAGTGAAAACACAGCAGTGCTTCCTAAACTGTCCCTACTTTTATGAATTCACTTAAACACAATGAAATACTACATTATGCCTGGACCATAATATGAAGCTCCAGCTGAAGCTTGCAAAGTAAAAAGGGATCTCAGCAGAATTATTCCTTTTACCTTAGAATTGTAGGTCTTCTCAATCTCCTCTTTGTAGATGCGAAGCTGCTCCTCATGCTGTCCGCGGAGCTCGGCCAGCGCCTCTGCCAACTTGCTCTCGAACTCCTGCTGCTTGCCACTGTCCATCTCCACTATACGGGACTCATGTCTGCGCTTAGACTCACGCAGCTCCTGCAGAGACAACAGTTCATCTTATAATTAACTTAGAATAATGTGTAAAAATAAAAACTTTAACATATTAATGCTAATACAGTAAAAGGTCCCGTTTTACAAAAAAGAACACAGAAATGAAGGAATTAAAATACAAAATGGAATCGAAAGATGGTATTAGACATAGTTTTAAAATGGTATGACAACACGACATAAACAAAAAAATACAATTTCAGAAATAATATATGGTCATGGCACAGCATTCCACTGTTTTTGTACTTTTGCACTTCTTTAAAAGTTTCTGTATTTAAGAAAAAGAGAAAAAGAAAGAACAATAATATGTGTGTGTGTCAGATACATATATATACACACATACACCCATACCCACATACATACATACATACATATCCCTTAATTTACTAAAACAAGCCCTGTGGTCAAAATCCAAACCGAACACAAAAGCAAAACTGACACGGGGGGCTATCCCAGCATGCACTGCTCCCACAAGGGACTTTCTAATATTTTGTGTACTTGGGGGTAAATGGCGATATTGTGGTCATTTAGTGTGTTATTGTGTGTTTGGGAATGTGTTGGGGGGGGTGTTTGATTTAGTGGTACAAAGGCTACTGTGGACGTGGACACTGGTAGCCCTGTGTATCTAAGCTTAGTTCAAGCATTGAGGTGATTTTGGCCGAAGTAGGTGATACTGCTAGTGTGCCACACTGCTGTGGCTTCCAGAAGTTAAGTTCCAATTAAAGGATTGGACGGCTTGTGCAAGTTTGTGGAAAGTTTCTCGAGGTGACTCCATTCCATCAAAAATCAATGGCAAAGCAAATTTATGCTATGATACTTATTATTTTTTTTACATAAAATTACTTATTAATTGTTCGGTTTGTTTTGCGTACCGAATCGAAAGCCTCATACCGAATGGTTCAATACAAATACGCGCATTGTTACACCCCTAATATATATTCCTCTGCATTTAAGCTTTCACCATGTGAAGTAGCTAATGAACTCTGCACCCGGAGAGCAGTGTGAGGGGATGCGGAGCACCGTGTGGGAGCAGTGTGTGGGGAGTGTACCGGGGAGCGGTGTGTGGAGACCGTACTTTACTCAGGGTACCTCCGAGGTTCCTAGCAGTCTGAGGGATTGACCCACGACTTTCTAAATGCAGAGCGAGTGCCCAAACCACACGAGTGTGTGATGGAGGGTGGGGCGGGGTTCCCGAATACAATTGTTTTTTTTTTTTTTAAGTATTCGTCCGAATAACGTATTCGTAAAAAACACGTTATTTGTGCCTTTCCGAATCCCGTTTTAGTGATATATATATTCAGATTATATATGAACTCACATCTACACACATATACATACATATACACACTCCCACATATATACATATACACATAGATATATGTATATATGTGTGTGTGTGTGTGAGTGTGTGTGTGTGAGTATGTGTGTGTGTGTGAGTGTGATTGTGTGTGTGTGTGTGTAGGTGTTTGAGTGTGTGTGTGTGTGTGTGTGAGTATG
>JBBMFX010000007.1:8425252-8446330 GCA_037832545.1 Rhabdalestes septentrionalis | reverse complement strand
AAATGATGTGAATTTAAAATGGCATTCCTAACTATATATCTGATATTGTGCTTTATCGCAAAACAATTTTTGTAAATGGAATAATTATGATGTATTATGTACCATTTTGGTTTTCATTGTAAAGATAGCATTATATTTTCACATATGGCTTTTTAGTTTACAGGTTATGAAGCAGAGTTCTTTATATAAGGCTGCTAATATAAAATACAGGTTGGGCCGTGAATGTGTGGCCAGGGAAACACTGGAATAAAAAGTAAATAAAAACAATCCACTCGCTCATTCATCTTGTCAGAGTATTGGCAGAGGCGGGCTACTTATCCGTGGCCTACCCTGTTTAATATGACATCTCATTGCACTTTAGTGTGAGAAGAATTTTTTAAATCCTCACTACTATCCAGACTCTATATATTGCCTGCTGACTGGAAGACCAATCCCTTGATTTTTTCCTTTCTCAGCTGTTTGAATTTGTACAGTGATGTGTGATGCTGTCTCCTGTGTTCTGCCACTAAAAAGGGATAGATTGTCAGTATATTTTGTCTTTAACCATATTTTGTTTTTTGTTTTGTTATATTATAGTATATTCCATTGCTTTTTTGGTTTTAAGGTTATGATTGTTTTTAAGGTTCCTTTAGGGAAGTGATCATGCACCATGAGTACATCTTGGACCATGATCAAGAACCAGTAATGCATCTGGAAAGGCACATTTGCATTGTCTGAAACAGGGGACCTTTGTTCATATGGTTTTTTTGAAGATTAAATGTACTTAAAACACAATGTTTAAATTATTTGCATCTATGAAATGCGTCTTCATATTTTGTCTTAGGAAGGCATGAATCATATTTCACAACATTGTTATTTTTAACAGAAACAATTGGCAGTGACTTCTTAAGCATCATCTGAGTGGTCAGTATGAAAGATGTTCTTGTTAGGAAAATAAGCATGTGAAAGAACATGATGCTGTCAATTTTGTATAAAAGGCTTTATTGATTATCACCCGATGTGTCTCTCTGCGGGGAAATCAGCACTGTGCCTGATGAGGACACAGGTGGTACTGAGTCAGTGGCTCTGATCTTAAATTACTGTAATTCCAGGGTTAGAGGTGCACCTTTTATTTTCTCAACGCTTTCAGAGGAGCCCTCCTTTATGTCCAATGCAGCCCTCCAGTAAATAAAGCCTCCAATATCAAACCAGGCCTCCTCCAAGCAGCCTCAATACAAACCCCACAGGACCCCTCTTGATGCGGCGGCTGTTGTCTATTCTGCGACTCTCATAAAAAAAAAAAAACACGGAGAGACACAAACTAAATACTTACCAGTTCAAATACAGGTGTTCGGTTGTACACACCCACCCACACACACCACCTCTGGAATTGCCACTTGAATGAGACAGTCCAAAGTGATCATAAATAAGCATGAGATCACCGTGTTCAATGTCTCATTGTAATGTTTTCAAACTAGACCTCTGGGCTCTCCAAACAACAGACTGCAAGTAAGTGTAGAATGTGAGCGGTTCAATGATTCTGAGATTTTAAAAGACAGACACATAACAGGTTTTTCTTTTTTATTTTAATTATAGTCTTGGGTTTTGAAGTCTTAATTGGGGGCCCCACTGGACTGTTTAATCCCAGTGATAGTCTGTGGAGGAACACGGTGCTAAAGCCATTGATTTTGTGCTGTATTGTGCACAGATACACCCTTAATCCGTTCCTGCTGGAAAAAAAAGCAAAGAACCCATCTTGTTACCCTCCCCAAGACAGTGAATGTGGATATTAAAATGTTCATTTGAGCCTTTATAAAAATTAAAGAACATAGACACCAATAAATTCAGCCACAAAAATAACAAGCATTTGTTTTAGAAAAGAGATGCTATTAAAATTTAAAGAGTAGTAAGATTTTACAGAGCCAAATCATGTTATAAAATGACATATATACCTTATTTAAGAATGAACGATTTTGGAACATTGGTATTTGTTATACTTCTGAACAGTTTAACATACAGTCTCTTTAGTAACAAAACCATATATCTCCAGAGGGGACAAATGGTCTTAATTTTAAAGGTTAATGGAACTTTTAAGAGCAATTTACATGAGTCATTCATCATGAAATGTCCATATAGTATAAAAGACAGCTGCTGCAATTTTGCTGAAAATCAGTGGCACTCTGAATATCTAGTTCTAATTAAACAGAATCTAAGTATATCTAATCAACACTGACTAACCAATTCACTATGAATTTGATGCAAATATCACAAACACTGCACAGAACAATCACAATCACAATCAGCAGTATTTGTCTCTTCCTTTGGAATTAGCCAGTTTGAAATTTAACATTTTTATCCAACAATTGTGTGTATTCATGCTTTCATTTCTTCTCACAGGAAAGCAATCTGCCTTTGCCAAGCAACAAGGGTCCATCAAACTCATGATCATTTTCAGAACTACCTGCTGGACAGCGACTGCAGTGGTAAACATTTGAATGATTTGAACCGATCACAACATTAAGAGAAAAAACATTTCTCACCTAACAGACGTGTGGCTCATGTTCTTTAGGAACTACATGGACAGCATCTTCACTCCAGCAACCTGTGTACAGCAGAAGTGTTGGAACCATAGTAGAGATCTGCCTAAAGACGACATTCCTTGGTGCGCTGTAATATAGCTGCCCAAGGAGCTCCTCCTCCTCCTCCTCCTCCTCCTCCTCCACATACACTGGTCTGATCTTTATTCCAGTTGTCTTCTGTGATCTAAGTGTACATTCCTGAACATGAGGTCTTTCCCAAGTTATTACCATTCTGTGTTAGATCAAAAATGACTGACCTGTTATTTGTAAAAATACCAAAATTACAAACCTGACATGAAAATTGGAATAGATCACTCAGAGCTAATACATTCATTTCTCCACTAAACAAAAGGGCAGCCCTTTACTATGGCCAAGACATTAATGTTAATACTTTCAGAGTGGCTGTCCAACAGTAGTCTGGTGGGTTTCCTTTCAATCTCTCACAAATACCATTCTAGAGAGTTTATATCTGGTCTCAAAGCCATAGTGCAGGGGGTGGGGGAAACAGGATTAAGGGAAAGTCTGTCTTACTTTTCCTTAATTTCCCTTGAAATAGGCCAGACTTTCCCTTAATCCTGTTCTATGGAATACCCCCCTGGTCAGGTTTTGGCTTGAGTGTAATACTCGTGCAGAGCTCCAGGGTGAACTCACATATGGCTGCATTTAAGTTCCCCTGAAGTCCAGAAACCTCAGTGATGCACTTGAGCTGCAGAACTTAAAATGTGAAAAATGACATTTGAGTTGAGTTTAATAGCTTGTATTATGTTGAAATTCTTTTTTTGTTTGTTTGTTTTGTTTTTTGAATGATACTTTATTATTACACACACACACTCACACAGTTTAAGTTATCAAAGTGGGATTTTTTTTCTAATCAAAACGCTTAATTGGACATTTACAGGAAACACAACAAGGCATTGCTAACTTTTGTAAAGTAGCAAATTTTTTTGACACTTTAAAATTAGTACTATGTATTCATTAAATTCCAGTGCTCGTAAATAACCAAAGATTCTAGAGTGCTCCGTGAGCGCATCCATGGTAACAATTTGCTACACAGTTTCAGTGTTAAAACTTGTGAAAAGGAATTCCAGTGCTGGTGCCACACCTGTGCTGAAACTGTGAACAATAAATTTGGTGATATATCTTTGTGAGAGTGATTTTGTGCAAAGAACTTCACTAACATGTTTTGTAAAGCCCATCGATCTATTATAACTGAATTTTGCATAATAGGTCCCCTTTAAACTAAAATCAAGACAGGTGGGCATGTTGTCGGGTAATTGGAACCCTGCTAGTGAGCTAACGAGGCTCAGCACTTACACCTGGGTTGGCTAGGCACCAGACCACACACAAAACAAACCATGACGTCATCTAGACATGCCCAGGGCTGTGTACACTAACATTCTAGAGGCGTGGGGGTGTGACCAAGATGGACCAGACGTGACAACCTGACCTTTAACATAGTTTTTTTTTCAGACATTGTGTCGGCATGAATTATAGTAGTCTTGGAAACCATGAGTGGTAATAGTGCAGAAATTAGACTTCCTGCTGGGATTGAAATACCAATAGTGCATTGCAGAAGGTGGTCATTAAATATTTGTTTGCTTTCAGTATACTTGTGATGTAGATTTGAGGTATGCTGTACAGAACAAACTTGCTTGACTTGATTATTACATGACATTCATTTTCAAGCTCTCGGATTCTTCCTAAAGATTTCCTTCTTTTCCCCATACATGTCCTCTTTTTCAGATCTGGAAATTGTTTCCAGCCAGGATTTTGGAATGGTCCTGGATTTTGAGCTGAATAAACATTCATCACGCCATGGGCAACTCTCATCAACTAAAAGTCCAGAACGGCTGTCCCATGGGGCCCAAGATGCACATAAAACATATAATCTCCTCTCCCTATATCATATGCTTTAGCTTTAATAGCAACTTAGATAAACAGCCATTAAATAGGCAGCTTGGTTCTGTCAATTCCATATTTGTCTGTCAGGCTGTCTATTGGTAAAGTGTGACTGACTGCTCCAGAGAGTATGTTTAGATTGTTCCAAGGTTTAAAAGTTGTGTTTTACAGCACTCCAGAAGCACTCCAGAAAATGCTTCCCATTGTGTGTTACAACCTTGAAAGCTGTTTCTTAGTCTTGGAAACCTGGTCTGTGTAATTGAACACTTCTTTTGTTAAGGTTGATTTGAGTGGTAGTTTGGAACTTGTGTATGGGGTGGTGTTTGTCAAAACAACTTCACAAATATTATGGTGTAATTTTTTTAAATAATTTAGCGCAAGGTTCACACATTGGCCACGCCCCTTGATTGCAATTGGCTGTTACTTGGCAGGGGGCTGGACTGAGTGCTCTGATATCTCCTCAACAACATGGAATATTTGCCTTTAATGATCTCAAATCTAAATGTTAAATATGAGAAATATATCTCACACTTTAGTGTGTAACTTCAGAGTTAGATAGGGCTCAATGACAGATCTATTTTTCATTTTTAACATTTAGATTTGAGATCATCAAAGGCAAATATTCCATGTTGGTGAGGGAATATCACAGCAGGCAGTCCAACCCCCTGCCAAGTAACAGCCAATTGTAATCAAGTAAAAGCAACATTTAGATTTAGATTTAGATTTAACATTTAGATTTAGATTTAACATTAACATTTAGATTTAAAATTATATTTAACATTTACATTTAGATCTAACATTTACATTTAGATTTAACATTTACATTTAGATTTAACATTTACATTTAGATTTAACATTTAGATTTAACATTTAACATTTACACAGCAAGAAAATACAAACAGTACCCCATACCCTTCAAGGTACAAATATTCCTAAAAATTTCCGGTCCTCAGCTGCATCCTGCCACACTATACAATCATTGTTCAGGAAT
Source organism: Rhabdalestes septentrionalis (assembly GCA_037832545.1). Lineage (NCBI taxonomy): Eukaryota > Metazoa > Chordata > Actinopteri > Characiformes > Alestidae > Rhabdalestes > Rhabdalestes septentrionalis. The sequence goes on along the minus strand of JBBMFX010000007.1, from coordinate 8,440,882 downwards.
GAGTTTAGGAACATGACACAAGGGACATGAGGGTGACATTCAGAATATTATGTAGTCCTTTTTGTTTGTCTGTAATGAACACTTCCCATTCTCACTGGCAGCTTATTATATACACATTTGCATGTACAGGCACATAGACAAGAAGCATTGTGTTTGGAAAGATGGACAATACTGACTGTCACTTCCTCTATAACTAAAGCCCACACCCACTAACCCACAGTGTTCTGTGCAATATGAAGGTCTGAATGTGCTCCATGCAGATCTACTCAAGCTCTTTCAACCTGAGGACTTTTCCTCAGAATGGAGTTGGAAGGCGTGTGATTACCAGCACAGTGTGTGTATGTCTTTACTTGAGGCCACTTGAGACTGAGACCATCATGACAGAGGGCTGTAGATGATGGCTGTGACTCAGCCAACAAATTTTCATTTTACCTATTCCTGGTGAAAGGCGGGACCTCAGATGTGACACTGAGGAAGTGTGGGAGACCCTGCAGAGAAAAGAGACTGGATGCACAATGATTAGTGCGAGGATTGACACACCTGCTATCATTTTGTAGTTATGGCATTACTGTTTTTCTCAAGATTAAATATTTTTTTGGTATTGTTTTCATCAGGTTTGCATTGGTTTTGTTAAAATATTCACATACTGTCTGAATAAACAGACTCCATTTATATCCATTCATATCTCTCTCTCTCCATCCATCCATCCATCCATATCTTTGTCTGTTTGTCCCCATACATCTCCCTGTTCATCCATCTATCAGTCTATCTATCTCTCTGACATCCATCAATTTATTTATCCGTTCATCTTTGTCTGCAAATCTACCCACCCATTCATCTATCTCTGTCCATCTGTCTCTTTTTCTGTCAATCAATCTGTTCATCAAGCATCCCTCCATCCATCCATCTATCTGTCTATCTGCCCATCCCTCTATCCACTTACCTGTCTGTCCATTCATGTATCATTGGTTGTTCATCCATCCAGCCACCTAACTTAGAACTTTTTTCCAGAGAATGTATTAGATCTTTTGACATGAACCCTTCTTTGTGCTAATATACAGATAAATCACATCTTACTGTAAGTAAATTGTTTGGCTACATTACTGTCGAAATTTTGGATGCATCACTTGTAAAAATACAACAAATCAAACAGAAAATCTTCTCATTTTATTAAGTTTGCTTATATCAATATTTGAAAAAAATTGCTATTGGTAGTCATAACTGGCAGTGGGCTTAACATGATTCAATAACATCCTCTTTTTGATTTCTACTAAACATCACTTGCCAGCCTCTCATTTTTACTTGCTATTATATGACAGAATACCGTACTAACACACCCCTGCAGGTGCATTTCAGTGTATCTGCTTGAGATGGCTCTTTCTCCAGTATTTGATAGATGTATTGCCAGGAAATTGTTAACTGTATCCCTACACTTTGATGTCTGAAATGCTGGAGGAATGTATCTAGAAGAAATCAGATATTCATCCAGTGTAACGCTTGATCATAATGGTTAAACATTTTTTGGTACATAAACTACATACCTCTATAAACTCTGTGTCTCTTTTTCTCAGGCTGTGGTATGTCTCTTGAAATCTGTAAAAAAAACTTTAAATCATTTAACATGACATTTTTCTTGAGTTATGACAGAGCCACTGCTTGAATATAATTATTGTAAAAGGGTTCTTATTTCCCCCAGATGCCATGCTCAAAGTTAAAAAGTGTCACAATATGCCAGGATTAATGCTTGAATAGGTTTTGTTGAATAATAATTTAGCTCGTCTTGCCCTGTGATTGCAGTGCACCTTGTGACCCTAGTTATGAAAAGCAGGTTGGAAAATAAAGTGAATGAATGAAATATTAAAAGACCAAAATTACTTTCTATCCTCCCTTTAATGGAAATGTTCTCCAGTTCTTGTAAGTAGTTTGCTCAGATGAGAAACAGTATAAATATATTTAAAACTGTTCTGTTTTTGCATGAACAAGTGCACACTTATGATTTACATAAGAGAAAAAGTTTTACCCTGATCATTCTTGTTGAATCTTACAGTTCATTTGCTGTACTGCATTCATCTCCAGTGAACTAAACATGTCAGTCTGGATCTCGCAATCCGTTTATTGAGTCATGCCATGAAATAACCTTAAACTCAATATTCATCCATCACAACTCCTTCATCTAATGAGAGACACATTATTCTACTTTTATCTTCACTCTGATGTTCATCCTGTTATTCTGGCTTCAATACACAAAAGTAATGAGAATGGTCATATGAACCACAGTCAGGCTGATGCTGTTAATTTGTGATGAAAGGCAGTTTAACAGGGTTAATATTTTCATTCAGGACAGGTTTCCATCCTGTTCTCCCATCATGTGAGCAGACGATCTATTTTCAGTACAAATTGCAAAAAGCAATGTTTTGAAACATTGGTGTAACTATGCAGGAATGTGGCAATATGCCACCGAGTGCCCACCACCTGCCTTTCCTAAGACAAACAACAAACAAGAGCAACTACAGCCTGAGAGAACTGCATCACTCACACGTTTTCTTACAAATATGACCTACAGCTTGCATCATGTTAGAAACAGCTTCATTTCTGTGCCGTGGCCTTTACAGACCATCACTGTGGCGATTAGGGGCGATATATGAATTCAAGCCATGTATTAATCAATTCTCTGTGTATTGTGTTGATCCTTTTATTTGAGAAAGTAAAAGTAATATTTGCCGATCATTTCTGGAGATGACATCATTAAGCAAAGCTTTTTAAAAAATCATTCATTCAAATTATTGGAGACAACAAAATGCAGCTAAAAAGCTATGCCAGTTGGGATGCTGTAGCTAAACAACAGAAAACAATAATAATCCCTTATTGTGTGCAGCAATCTTACCAGGTGCAATATCACTATTTATGTCAGTACTACTCTACTACTGATCTGTATTACATGCAATAATGGACTTATTAAAGAGAACCTCCAAACCTTCTATGTGTTACCAGTAAAGTACAGTAAATTATTTATCTATAGTGCTAACACCTCAGCATTTTATATATATAGCAATGGGTAATTTCATTTGGAGTGTTTTTCAAGGTATTTCTGCAGTTTTGTTAGACTTGCCTTAGCCTTAACATTTTACTTTTGTATTTGTGTCTCTGTGTCTGTACCATAAGACATTTCCTCAAAGGTTAAAAAATCTTTCTGGTTCCGATTCTCTTTCTGAGACATAATGTACCCCCCTGAAGCTCCTACCTATGGCCAGCACACCAGTATGTCCTTATTTGGATTTCCGCAATACTGTGAGTGCAGCTTCTGCACCATGGCTTCAAATGTTCACTACTGGCATACAGATGTGAGCCGGAAGTTCTGGTTCATCCCTTCCCATCATTTAGCTGCCCCTCCTTATCACTCAGTTTATCCTCCATATATAAGTAAGGTTTTTGGAGGCGGTCCAGGTTATGGTCCCACTTTGAGTATGTCCTTGAAATGACATGAGCTTTTACGGCTAGTATATGCTGAGTGAGCACTAGGGCATCTAACCTTTCTTTTGGGTTTACAGGGCACTAGTCCTTGCTTCAGTGCAAACCCGCTCACTTTCTGTCTGAAGTGCCATTGAGAAAGACAGCCTGAGGGCTCATTTCATAGGATTCTACTCAATCTAACTCCTCAATATGCTTTCAGTACACATTGGGTCTCGGCGGACTTAAAAGCCAGTCATTTCACATGCTGCATGCTGAAAGACTTATATTTATGACAAATGATCTTCCCTCGGATTCTTTCCAAGGTCCAGTATGATATTGTAGTGATATGTCACTTAATCATTAGCTCCAAGGGTACTGACCAGATACAAATAGGCTGAATCAACAAGGAACAAAAGGCGTGACTGGCAGATAGACTCTGTTCTTGTAGACAGCCAAGTGTCCAGGGCCAAGTATGAAGATGAGCATGTTTTACAAAAGAACATGTCCTCAAAATTTTATAAGTTAAAAGGAAAGCATGTAGGCAATGATGTTTTAGTTTTCGTTTATGTACCTCACAAGCGAAGGACGTTTCATTCATATCTGCAACAAAGATGGAACCCTCTTTAAATGCATGTATTAATCATCCAGACTGAGCGGTACCACAAAAATGTAATCTGAAGAATGAAGTGGATTTTTGTCTGGCATTGCCTAGTAACCACAGTGTTGTATTTATCCCAAGATATTCCTCACCTCAGTGTGTAAAATGCAATGCTATTGTGTAACTAAAATGAAGTGTTATACCAAGGGTATAATTATTATTACAAATAAATTAAGAACTAAATACAGTCCAATGCACTTGCCACATCAAAATCCTTGTTCCTGGTATAAACTGTATTCCTTTTAATTAAGCTCACCATTGCAAGGAAATGAAAACACATGACACATGTGTACGCTAAAGACTGTATAAAGCTGTTTTAGGGTGAGCAGCATTCAAATCTGCACCTGGAAGGCTGGTGTTCTGTAGAAAATTGAGTTTCCATAGAGAAAATTCCAAAATGTTATTCACTTATTATTCACACCTTCGGGCAGCCATGATTTTTTGGCAGCTTCTGATTGTTTTCAGTCTGAGGTAGAACCTATAGTGCTAGATAGATATAGCTCAGCAACATTATTATTATTAAGTAGTGGTGGAAGTGGTAGTAGTAATAACAACAATAATAATAATGATAATATTATCAGCATCACGATTAATAACAATGATGGTGCTGATGATTCTTATTATTATAACATTGTTTTTACTCGAGATATAAAGTTTAGAATGTTTTAAAATCTCGCTTTTTATAAAAAAAAAATTCCTTGTCCAGAAAATGACAGAAGCTCGGAAATAACACCCCGACCTGGTGGTGGAAATAAATATTACTCTCAGGAGCATACCGACGTTTTAATCAGGCATTTTCCTGAATGTACATGTCTTCAACCATGTTTTTATGGAGCTTGCTTTGTACACTGGTTCTTCCCCAAACTGTGTCCACAAAGTTTGAAGCACGGCGCTTAAATGTCTTGGTATGCTGAAGAACTAAGATTAAACTCTTCACTGGGAGTAAGGGGCACTAGCAAGGAAATCATGTCACGTGGTCGGAGGGGCCCAAAGCGACTACGCTTCCCATGAAGCACCGCGCGGGTAAAGTCCATGTGGAGCAGTGTGGAAAAAGTTTGCCTGCCAGGAGCCGACTGACGCATGGCGCACGTTGGGGACGTGAGGTTCTGCTAGAAAATTCCACCGTCTCCTGGAGCTGGATGTTGGCACAGGTTTGGACATTGTGTTTGATCTGTTTTTATGAATGTTCGACTTTTTAAAATGCACTGTCCATTTTATGGTGGCTGGCTGCCCTCGTGGGACAAGCTGGTGGTCTAATCGTGTATCCTAGCAAATACACTTGTCTGACCTGTCTGGTGCCCTCATAACAGAAAACGAAGAAATTAACGATAGATGAGAAATTACATAAGTGTCCTACCTAACTGAAATCTAAATGAAGTATGAAACGTAATGATACAGAGGTCTCCTTAGTGTTGTTTCAGTATAATTAGTGTGTAATGTTACTGTATGATGCTTCAAGAGCTTATCAGAAAGCAGCAGTATGTTTATTTCTTGCTCTATTTGAAGGCTGCCATCAGCTCCTGTAGCAGCTTGTTTACTGCTCCAGAGGCTCCGCCCCTCTACTTCAAGGTGAATGTAGCAGTGTGGAAGGACTTCGATATTTTTTATTTACCTGCAGTACTGGGTAAAATTGTTAGGCACAGGTCCAAATTGGTTAGTGCCCACGTCTTTCTGCTAGCAAACCTAACACTAGAATAAATGCTAACAAACAAGGAAGCAGTAATTATATTGAGGTTAGTTGTGTTTGTATAAAAGTTTCGAGAGCTGAGGAGACCACAGGTTCGGTTCCAGATTTGTCCAGGGTCCCCCCAACCGTTACTTGTGAAATACTAACAGCAGCTCCTGATTTAATTTAAGGACAAATAAATGACCGATCGAGTCAAACCAGGTTTCTGAGCGAAACAATAATACTTGTCTTTCACAAGGATCACACTTATATACTGTACATGAAATCACTATCTACTGTATAATATTTGCTTTTATTCGTTTTAGTTGTAATTTATTTATATAAACTCACTTCTAATCTAAACAGTTAAAGTTTAAATATGAATTATTAAATGTATATTACCTGACAAGTTAGATATTGTACAAGCTATACGTTATGAAACATTTAACTAGTGTTTTTTAAGTTTAAGGGCAGTCTAGAATTTGACTTTGCATCACCACACAACCGTTTGTGATGTTAGACATGTACTATTAAAATATTATTTCCATTTTATAAAGGAAACATTTTTATAAAGGTAACATTTTTCTAATTGACATTTTTATTTATATTTGTTCAACAAGAAGTGTAACAATCTGAAGTTGATGAAACAAATTGATTGACTGATTATATATAAACGCATTTACAGTTCCATTAAGTTAGTAATAGGCTTGAATAGGCAGCAGCGTGTAACTTCTGCAGGTGTGTTAAGGCATGGCAGATGAAATTGTAACAAAACACTCACTGCTGAAGAACTCAATATAGGCAGGGTCTTCTTGTATTTGCTATAAAGAGAAGCTCTGCCTGATTTTCCACTGTTTCCTTTCCTGCCTGTAGGTTGTGTAGGTGACGGGCTGAGAGCTAGTGGAGGGGATGCAGCGTGTACTTTGTCCTGCAGCTGTCCAGCTGCGCTCTTTCTGTCTGGACCTGAACATTAGGGAGCTGCCTATCAATGGACAGGTTGCACACTTAAACCGCTTCACTCTGCGCTTCCTTGGCTCCTCACCTGTCGCCAGGGGTAGCGACTCTCAGAAGACTCCGCCTGAGGGTAGAACCCCACCCAGGTCCACCCAGAGTCAGGAGGGGAGAGAAAACGTGTGTGTGACTGATGTTACACCACAGCCTGATGTTGATCCTCTTCAGGACAAATCTATTAGCCTCTACCAAAGGTTCAAGAAGACGTTTAAACAGTATGGCAAAGTCATGGTTCCTGTACATCTCGTCACCTCCACAGCGTGGTTTGGAGCATTTTACTATGCTGCAATGAAGTAAGTGCCTTTTCTTTGATTTAGGTTGTATTACATTTGGTATGATTTGGTTAGTGATGGGTATTAAATATGTGAAACAATCATATACATACATATACATTATCAATACCTGTCATATAGCTGGCAGCGGGTGGTCAGGGATCTGCACCTGTGATCAGAAGGTCATGGGTTTGAATCCCAGGTGGCACAACAGAGGTACTTTTAAGCAAAAACCGTCCCCACACTCTGCTACCCGGGGCTCCTGTGTTCCTGGCTGCCCACTTCTTCACTTGGATGACAGGATTAAATGCAGAGAAGAATTTAATACTGTGTGGTTTGGTGTGGTATGGTATGTTCACAGATGACAAATGGCTTCTTTAGACTTTCATTATACACCAGTGGTGTGGTATGATGCAGTTTGCCCTCAAGACTATGTAAACTTTTTGTCCTTACAACATCCCCACAGAAGTCAAGAGTGATAAACCGATTATACCAGTATTCCCTAATCCGGTCCTCTGTTTGAGATTCATTAACTTAACACACCTGGTTTAGCTCATCAAATGATTTGTCAATGTGCATCAGGTGTGATAAATTAATCACTATTTAAAATCAGACAGTGCTGTGGGTCTCTGGGAGAAAGATTAAGGAATGCTGGATTACATCAGCTCAGATATTACTCATTGGTACAGCAAAGAAAAACAAAGTCCAAATAGAACTTCAGGCCAGCAAGTAAATATAGTCTGCATGAACAAGTCCTGTTGCTTTAAGGACAGCCTGGCCCTGCAGTTTTACTCTTTAAAGTCTGTCTGAGCCTGTCTAATTGAAACACACTCTGCTGTCATCAGGGCTGTAAACAAATCCAGTGCACAACTCGTCGTGCCATAAAAAGCAGAAGCACTCTGTTACTGTACTTAAGGTCATAATCTTTAGAAGTAAATAGTATCAAGATTTGTGTCTAAAAAGTAGTTTATATTTTGTGAGCTGGTGAGCAGAACACAGGTTCGGTTCCAGATTTCTCCTCGGTTCCTCCAGCCATTGTTTGAAACTCCATCAGCAGCTCCTGATTTAGTTTAATAAAGGACTGATTGAGTCCAACCAGGTTTCTGATGGAAAGTACTACTGGACTTCCACAAGGAACACACTGATTTACCGAACATAAAATCACTATTTACTGTATATTGATATTTGTGTTTATTCTTTAGTTGTGTTTATTATATTTAGTAATCTGAAATCTCATGGCTCATCTGAAGATTTTAAGTGTTCTTTTCACATGGAGGCTAAGACTTTTGCACAGTACTGTACACACACACAAACTACCATTCACACACACCCCACTGTCATCAGGGCTGTAAACAAATCCAGGGCACAACTTAGTCAGCATGCCATAAAAAGCAGTAGCACTGCAGCCTCTGTTACTGTACTTAAGGTCATAATGTTGTGAAGGTGTTACTGGTATGTGTCCCATCAAAATATTTTTACAACACTTGTCTTCTGTATTTCCTTAGAGGGGTGAACCTGGTCCCGTTTCTGGAGTTCGTTGGGTTACCAGACAAGGTGGTGGGCATTTTGCGAGACTCGCAGGGTGGATGTGCACTGACAGCCTATGCCATGTACAAGGTACCAACTGAATGAAACATACCCTGTTTCAGGACTTTTATTTTGAATTGTAGATGTCCTACTTTGACAAGTTGGTGACTGAGAGGCCTGTTGTGGTTACTGCTTTTAACATTTTGTATTCTCTACCTTAAAGGGCCCCTATCATGGGGAGAAAGAATTTTCCTCCCCTTTGAGTTTGATTTAGTGTATAAACATCATTAAAGTGTCAAAACACCCTGTTCACTACCCAGTCCACACAGGCCATATATGGACACTGAGCTGAAAAACCAGCCTGTTTTGGATTCAGTGTTTAGTCGTGCAGATGTGCTCTGAAGTTATGAGTGTTCCAACCCGGTCTGCATTTTGAATGAGGCACAAATCAGGGTGACCAGTAGAGACTGGTTATATATAATGTAAAATGAATCTAGTCTGTTTATGGTACATAAACCCAGACAAACATACAAAGTGAAAGAGGGGGGATTAAATAAGAAAATGTAGGATGTAGACCTTTTAAGAACACATTTGTCTGTCTAAATATATGCAGCATGTTCTATGAGGGTGGAACCTCATGGAACATGCTGCATATATTTTAGTTCTAGTGAACTTATTTTTAGTCACATTGTTGTTTCTACTTGTCTGTCTTAGCTTGCTACACCAGCCAGGTACACAGTGACCCTGGGAGGCACGTCTCTGTCCGTGCAGTATCTCCGGAAGCATGGCTACTTGTCCACCCCTCCTCCGGTTAAAGACTATCTGCAAGACAAAATGGAGGAGACCAGAGAGAGATTCTCTGAAAAGATGGAGGAGACCAAGGAACGATTTTCCGAGAAAATGGAAGAAACCAAAGAGCTCCTCTCAGGGCGAATGGAAGAGACTAAGGAGCGCTTCGCTGAAAAAATGGAGGAGACAAAGGACAAGCTCTCCGAAAAACTGCACGAGACGAAAGACAAGGTTTCTTTTCGGAAGAAAGTAGATTAACGGTGGATTGCAAAAGTCTAAGAATCGTCCGATTTTTCATAGTATAAATATTGAGTTATGAAACCTCTGAAATTTACACTCAGTATAACTGGAATTGAGTTTGAACCTGAGGTCCTGAATTCATTCGCGTGACAGAAGTGTCTTCATAAGACCCTGTAAATGTCTGATGTACAGACAAGATTGTTTACATAAGATTCAGTTTAAATTGTTAATCTGTCAGAAAAGAGTCAATTATCTCACTTTCCAAGCAGCATCTACTGGTACTTTTTAAACCTGTATGTAACGATATTAAGAATATTTGACTGTTCCCATGGGGGAACATGTTCTAGTTGAATAATGTGTCACTAAAGTGTGTTTAATATGAAACTGGAAATCAGAATTTTTTAAAAATCTAAAATGATTTTAAATGGAGGACTGTGTGTTTTAGTAAATTAGTGTGTATTTCTACCTGACAACCAAGCAAATATATTTGTTTGTTTGAAGATAGTGTTATGTATGGTTTTAGGACATTAAGCCATAAGTTAATTTGTATACAGGCAGAACAACCAGTGGGTTTATGAGATTTGCACTTTCTTTACTGAGCATGGGGACTGCATTTGAGAGAACTGTCTGTTTTGAAGGATTAAATATTCCTGCCATTTTATTTTCGGATCATTTTTAACGCTTTCTACTGAAGTGTCTGTATGTGTTCAGAGGCGAAGAGCTGAGATTCACTACCCAGAAGGAAGAGATATCTTTCAAGGACATAAGTAATAACTGTATATTTGAGCTGCACAATATGAACAAAATACCAGTATTGTGATTTAATGCTTCATACAGTGATGGCTTTCATGCAATTAAAGTTTTCTGGAATTAAAAAGGCTTTGCTTCAAAACAGCCTATTTTCAAATCATAGATTTCGTAATGTCACAAAACTACCCTTTTTAAAACGCTCCTTATTCAGGTTACAACAATTTAGACCAGCTCCATTTATAAACCAATAACATTTATAAACCAGACATTTAACAGGTTTTTTTTTTTTTTTGATTACATGAAAATCTTTAATGAGATTAATGAGAACACCTAGTGACTCACCTGGAGCTGTAATTAGTTACCCTGTCAGAAACACTGATTGGTCAGACATGTATATTCATATCGCAAAGAAAGATATTGTGATAATTATGTAATATATTGTGCAGCCCTACAATTCATTTACATCCTCACTGAGCTGAATCTAGAAAACCAAGACATTTCAGAAAAGAAAGACACACTTTAGTATTTTTAAGTTTTAATGTTGTGCCATGGTTTGACCACAGCAGTACAAGCATAAAATCTTTTGACTATAACGGCATTTAGAGCAACATTTTTTGACTATTTTTTTAATGCTTTTTCTTTTTTTTTCTGAAAAAGTATTGCAGTAACAGACCTTAGGCCTAGAACCTATTACATCACGATTGCTTAAATAAAAAAAAGAGGCAAAATACACATTTTAATGTGTATAGAAGCATAATGTGCATGTAAAAATACAAGTACACATTTATGCCTACACACAGATAAAAGAAAGAAAAAATCTGCTGGGGTACAACTCGTAAATAAAAACCAAATGATACAAAGTCCATGATGGAAGCAGTCCCGTGTTGACCAATAATGCTGAAAAGCTACGGTTAGCGGAGGTGTGCACAAGCATCTGATGCTTTCACAAGAAACAAACTGAGGTGCAATCAGCTTCAGTCCACATGAGCTTCTCATGTGAGAAAAAGTCTACAGCCTTCCGGGGGTTATTTAAACACGCGCCATAGGCCTCTCCAGGCTACACAACTGCCATTGGTCACAGGAGAACAAAATGGCATCGCTATGTACATCATCTGTTACATAATTATGGACATGCTCAACAGGTAGTTACAGTGGAGACCCAGCATCATTAAAAATCCACGGCTTTGTTCTGACGTACCACAAACAAAGAATGTCAAATAAATATTACAAAATGGTGAGTGGTGGAACTGAGTCACTGTAGCCACTGTCTGATCACTGAAAGGCAGGAAGCATAGCATTGCAGGGAAATGGACTAAACCAACTTTAACATGGTTACAAAATTACTTCTGTACTTATGCAACTTCTGAAAGTCTGGACAGTGACTGATGTTACAGCGTAGACAGATACACCAACAACGCAGTTTTGTTCAACCTTTGGGGGAAATATATTACCTTCATTTTGTCCATTTATGTAAATTTGATTTTTAGGTTCCCAAATCACCTTTTGAACTTTGGTGCATGGAGATTGAACGTAGAGATTGTTTCAATTCAAATAACTTAGACTACAATAAATTTTGTTTAGATTGGAAAGAAATCCACCATTACAACACATACTGGCCTGATTGACAGCGGTACATGTATGCAGTATACTGTACAAATTTACAAATTCAACCCTATTCCATACTAAGTTGGAGCTGTAGCTGTCACTGCTTAACCTAACTGAAAACTAACATTTTCCATCAAGAGTGACTGACAGAATGACTATGAACAGCCAAACATTCTGTACACTTTTGAGCTAGAATCCCACAATACCTTTTAATGTACAGGCCACTAGTCCACTTCCTCCATGGGTTTGTTAATAAACCTGTTTGTGGTTAACATGAAAAGGATGGGGGTGGGAATGGTATGGTCAAATCCACACTGTTGCACAAATTTCTACTGGTAAGCTGAGTCTACCATTATACTGCCCATGTAGTACAAGTTGTGTGGGGTAGTATTTAGAAGAAAAAAAAAAGCTTTAGATTCTATTTTCAAGCATGTTTCTTGTCCTAGAACAACTGCCATTCATATTGTTAATATGGTTATTATTCATAAAAAAAATAAGTAGTACTTTGTAATCATTCTGTCATTCATATTTAAGTATTGTTTTGCAAACCTTCTCCTTGTTTACAAAAAAAAAGAAGACAAAAGCACATATCAGCTGTAGGCATTTACAAACCTGATAACCACGGTGTTAAATTTTTTATACCATCTATACATTATATTACATTATTAACAATGTCTTTTTTCTGTGGTTTCTACCCATTGGGTAGGATATGTGTGCATAACATATTCAAGTTATTTACAGCACCTTACAAAAAAAAAGAAACAAAAAAAGAAAAACAAACAAAAAACAAAAAGGAAGAAAGAAAAGAAAAGAAAGACCAGTGAAAAAAGCACCGTTGGAAGTGAGGCACACCAAAGGTGGGAGCTTGAAGAGTGCAAGTGGGTTTCTACGTCTGCTCAAAACGTGAACATTAGGCACCGAGTTAGCTCACATCATACGGACATGCAGAACGCCTCATTCCGTATGCAACAAAAAAAAGAAAGAAAAAAAAAGAAAAGAAAACAAGCACTTCTCTGTAACAAGGACAACGGTCAGATGAAGCAGAGGGGGCAGGACAAGCCTGAGCGGAGACGGTAAAATGATGGTCATTACCAGGAAAGGGTCGGGCCGACAAGCGCAGGCCAGAACGAAAATCAATTGGCGGAAGCAGCAGCAGCAGCAGTCGTGATAGCAGCAGCATTAAACAGCAGAGATGAAAGAAAAGCTCTGTGAGCTCTTTGGAAGAGTAAATGAAGAAGATCGGACCAGAAATGCTTTTAGCTTCGCCTTAAGCAAACAAAGAAAAACAACGTTTGCCCTCTCTTCATACCTAACCCATCTCAACCTGTTCAAAGTAACAGAGCATTAACAATGATAATAAGTGTGGGGGTGCTGGCATAAGCCCTTACTAAATGCTGGCATTGCAGTATAAAAATTTAACATCAAGATTCATGGTAATCCGTGCGAAAGGTCAGTTCTCTAGGCACAAACTATGCCTAGTCTAGGATTAAAATGGACTATATGAAGAATTATCATTAGCAAATTAAATCCTAATATCTAGATGCCCACCCAACCCCCCCAAAAAACAAAGGAGGAAAAAAAAAAAAAAAGGAAAACAAAAAGTCCCACTACTGAATTGTGCAGGCGGTTGCTCTGCCCGTTAATTAAATGCTTGATTAGAGAAATCCTTCCTAAAACTGCCGGACACTGACCAGACCTAGTCCTAGACTAAATTGCACAGTCAGTGGAGATTCTTTAGTAGAAAACTATGCTTAAGTTACGTTCAAGGAACCAGCCCTGAACATGCAGATGTACACACAGACGAACACTGTCAGTGAAGATCCACTAGAAAACACACTTTTTCAGTCCAGGGCCGGGTTTAGCCTGTGTCCATGGTAGCGGCTCAAAATCCTCCAACAGTACTTCTACTCAGTTAAGGCTTGTGGTCAAGAGCCAGATCGAGTAAATCTAGGCTTCATAATTTAGCTAACTGGTTGGAGAACTAGCTTACAGATCACACGGTTATCTTCACTAACACGGCAGAAACACTTTCACACAGACACACAAACACAAACACACATTGTTTCAGTGCTGCAGGTACAGGGTCAAGATAGCCAATCACACGGTTCGATTTTAAGGGGCAGTGATGCTCAAAACCTATTCTGACGACACGAATGACTACAAAAGAATGGCTGATAGGCAAGAAAGAAACTTTTGAATCATTGTTCAGCTGACTTTAAATCCAGAATGCAATATGAACGCAATGTCACACAGTTTAGCCACATTTGTCCATGAAAAATGCATACAATGAACAAAAAGGGCTAGAAAAAGGGTCTCTCAGTCTTTAGTTTCCATGTTAAAGGGATATGTGCTTCACTTGAAGGCAAAAGTATTTACGGGTCCTGTCTAAGACTCAATTTGCAACTAAACCAGATCAGTTCAAGCATCATCTTTGTCCTCCTAGCAGGTCAATGAACATCCACTAGTTCAAAGTGGCCTTTTGGTAAGCAAAGCCCTGCTATGTGCAATAGGCTCTCTGAGATTTAGATGTTCACCAGCTGTCAATGTTTTGAGAAGACTGAATGATTTTACAGAGAATAGTGACGCTTGCTGTAAACTGTAAACTTTGCTAAGCTAAATTTAGCACCAAGTCATATCAAACATATCTAGTCAAATGTCAAATACCCAAATACCTACTGCTTTACGGAAAGAAATGACCAGATATTTTAGAGTTGGCGTAACAGAAATAAAGGCTTGCAGGGGCAGAGGGTTTAGGAGAACTAAAGAGTAGCAATGTTCTGAGATGCTTTTCATTAATAGCTGCCCTGCCACCACTCGGCACTGTATGTATTAACACTTTTGAGAACAAGTTTTTTTTTTATGTGAAGAACCTTCTGAGTTCAGAGAACTCGAAGACAATTCTTGTAAGAACCTATAAATTGGTAAACAACTTTTCCATTATATGAAGGTTATCAATAGACTGAAAATGTTCTTCACCCTCACATATCTCATTTACAAAATGGTTCTTTAGTGAACTAAAATGGTTCCTCTATAGCATCCAAGAATCCTATGTCTTTAACAATGCACATACAGTAACAAACATTACAAAACAAGGAAAAAAAGACAGAGAAGCTGATGTTAGATAACTTTTCCAAGATAAGTGCTTACTATTGACACATCTAAGGGGGCAGAAGCTGGTGCTGGGGTCAGATTAACACTGCCAATGACAGATTAAGAAAAGGCAACATGAGCAGAAGAAGGCTGGGTTAATAAGATATTTAAAAGGAAAGAAAACCCCCAAAACAAAACAAATAAAACACGAATGAAATAAAATACAACCCTCATATTAGCCCTTAGCTTCACCGTGTCTTAAAACCTGATTATACTATCTTGATGTATACAACACAAACATCAGCATGCAAAAAAGGGGTTTGGTTATACACAATTTTGTTCACTTCCATGTTACTGTGGCTTTCAGAATGTGAATGGTGAGAAAGGGGCTGAAAGTGAAGGAGTGCATGAATGGGCAGCATTAGCTGTTTCAAGTAAGGAAAAGCCACGAGACGCTTCTGTCCAAGCTGAACAATGCACAGGACCAGAGCTCGCTCTCTAACACACACACACACACACACACACACACACACACACACACACACACACACACACACACACACACACACACA
>JBBMFX010000007.1:8402264-8417030 GCA_037832545.1 Rhabdalestes septentrionalis | reverse complement strand
AGAGAGAGAGAGAGAAAGAGAGAGAGAGAGAGAGAGAGAGAGAGAGAGAGAGAGAGAGAGAGAGAGAGAGAGAAGCAGAGAGAGAGAGAAGCAGACAGAGTGGGTGCGAGGAACAGCATTAGCCCAAAACGCCGGAGGCAGCCAACACTGAAAGAAGCTGCAGATCCATCAGCCGCCTTACTGTCACCAGGCAGAACAGAGCAGCGCATGACACAGCTGACTGAGAGACGAGAGACAGCAGGCCACTCACAGGGAGTGAGTGCCAGACATGAGGAGGGTGTGTGTGATAAAGGTGGGGGGAAAAAAAGGAGTGTGAGAGACTAACTCATTTCACATATGCAGGGTAACCTGGGAATGTGATGGCAAATTGCTAAAGCAGTCATGTCACCATGAATCAAGACTCAATGCTTTATTGATTCAGAAATGCATGTAGAGCTAGCATGAGTAGACATATTACCATAGCTATGTTAGAGTCAAACACGGACGTGCCATAAATAAGCAAAGTACTTAGGAGTACACAAATGTCATAGAAGTGACCAGTGATTTTGTACAAAGTTTACCGCCATTGTAGAGTCGTTGATATGTGAAAGGGTGGGGGACAATACTAATAGGCCTGCTTTGTTGAAACATGGAGGGCAACAAAGAGCCACAAAATTCACACCTGTGTTTGTGTTAGCCTGCAATTACAAGCCTTTGTCAGAAGGGAAAAACAGTTTTTCAAATAAATATATTTCCCAATGAAAGGACGATAGCTGGAAATAATGTCTGGATCACTGGACCATGGTCATTGTAATAGCACATTATCAAGTGGCCTACTTTGTCACTGCTTTACCATGCACTTCATTCGCGTCTTATCTTGTGTATTTATTTGGCTCTTTTTTATAGTGAAGACGTGCTGTGTAGTTTTAGCCTCATGTGATCACAGAACAATGATCCAAAGCAGTTCCACGCAGCGAGATACACAGATGTTAGGTCTGGCCCAAAAAACATTTAACAAGCTTACCCAGTGGTTCTGAAAGAGTATTCTAACCATAAAAAACACAATTTCAAGAAAGCTTGATCACCTTGGAGCTAATACAACATTGCAGTTTAATTTTGAAAATACATGTGCACCTCTGTATTGAACATGGAGATGCCAAGAGACAGCTGTGCTGTAACATTATATCAGATAAAGAGATTTTCACTAACCTTGGATGGTAGCGACTGAAATGAAGTAAGTTCAGACTAATCTTTTAAACCTTTTAGTGATGTGATTTTACAGTCAGTTTAGTCAGTCGCAAGTGAAACAACTACAGATAACCATAAATCCTGTTCAGGATTGTCAACTTGAGTTATTTTCTATAATAATCTGCATAGGTATATGGTCATTCTTTCCTTCAGAGATCGGTTAAACCCATCAGGTAGCCTGCTATCTTAGTTTGTGTCTGTCTCTCAGCTCTGTAGAGGCAAAAAAAATGATAGGAAGCATTTGCAATGCTTATTAGTATGTTGTTCAACACTTAAAACTCGAGTAACAAATTAACACATATTTGACTATTTCTCCTTGTTTGCATGTGCCTTGATTGATTTTTTACCTTAAGCAAGGTAAAATAGTGTTTTGTTTCAATACTGTCCACAAGAGTATTTGAGAATTCATATCTATGGCATTAACAAGACAGCGCTTTTTAAAGTAATGTGAAAAAACCCAAAGACTAGGACTTAAATTCATGACTGGGTGAGAACATCCTACTACACCAATATGAGTCCTTCGGCAAGTCTCCTAACATTACATTCTCCTGCAACATCTGTAGCATCATTACTCTAGATGAGAACATCTGACAAATGCAAATGTACATGTACTAATATTTTTTTGTATTATTTGAGGATTCAAAGGCCAGTCCTATCAGTTTTTAAACTGACGAAACCGACAAACAAACAAAAATAATGCACCAGAACAGAAAGCTTAGGTTTCCGAATCAGTATCAGGAGAGAAAATAAAGTGGGATTGGTTCTCACAGAGTGACTTTACGGACAGGCACAGACTGAACATACAGGAAAGGCCCATAAAAATCCAACAACCATCAGAAAGGTATGTGGCAGTACACTGAAAATATTATACTCCTGAAGGAGAGAATGAATGAATGCGTGTGTGTGTGTCTACCATGTGCATATGAGAAAAAGGAAATGACAATCCAGGATGCTGCTAATTTCATCTTGACATCATCATGCAGCTAAACACACATTTCGCCTGAATAATTCACTTTCTGTGAAGACTGAAAGGTAGACGTTCTTGTGAACCTAAACATTAACATCTGTTACACACTCACAAACCTGGGCGAGCAAAGACATAGGCAAAACAGGAGTCCCAGACGCTGCATCATGCCACGCTGAGGACAGATGTTTTGCTGACTCACTGCAGGGTGAGAGGAGCTGCCAGCCTGAGGCTTTCCTGCGAGGGAAATGCTGCACACAGTCCGGCATTATCATCTCCCATATAAGCCATGAACAATAGGAGCCAGTCTGGACCACTCAGGAATAAACCAGTTAAGGCCAGTTATGGAATATATATGTCCATTAGAACACTTCAGGAAGGTAAAGTCTAGTAGCTTTGACATCTGTCCCTGTCTCAGTTACTGGCTATCATTTAACATGAAGGCCTTATTAATGCTTCTGTGCAGTGCATTGCTACACACTGTGAATGTGACATGCAATTTAATAAAACACAGGGGAACAATTCAAACATCATTATTAAACACTGGCCTGCATTATTTGGGCCAAAATTATTTAATGTGTTTTGGAAAACTTGTTTTGATTCATCCAAACACCCACAGATATTCAGCTGAGATTGGCTGGGATGTTCATAAAAATAGAAAAAAGAAAATTAGCAGCTTATCTGCATATTACAGCTTTATGTAATATGTTATGCAATATTGCAAAACCCAATACATAAAGAGACAATACTGTGCAGCACAGATACCACGGAAACCAAACCTGTTGTTATATTTGTATCATATTTGGATGAAATGCTCCCAAAACTGGCACTTTTGAAGTAGCTCTGGGTAAACAATAACCTAACTGGACAGAATAAACAAGATTACTGATTGGCTCCATTTTTGATGGTAACAAACGCGATATGCCAAGAGCTGCTCGCTACAGATAGCTACGCCGTGCTACAGATTCTGAAGGAATTGACATGGACGCTTATTTGGTTTGTCAGGGCATCTATGGATGCCACATCACTCTGACAAGACACCAAAGTGTTTTGACAGGCTCTTCTGAATGTGCATGCCACCATATTAAAGACGGGCATTTTGTCATCCAGCTATAAACATGCATTTTTCATTGGCGGGGGTCTCGTCTGGTGTTTTAAATGGCTACATCACACAGGTGGTCTTTGTGCAAAAAATCAAAGGCTTGCAGCACAGAGGGACGGGGGAAAGCACAACACGTTGACAGACTGGCATCCCGCTGGGCATCAGAAGAGCAGGCAGCCGATTCAAGCCCTGCAGTTCAGCTGTGGCACAAACACTGCCAGTGGGAAGGGGCCATCCCACCCAGCACGCCAAGCTGCAGCCTCCACGCCGAGGCTAAGCTACAGAGGAGCTCTCACCATCAATAAAACTGCGAAAGGAACATAGACATCATATTAAAGATGCCCAACCGAGTTTCTGTCCATCAGGAGAGAAAAGGCACTACAGAGCATAAAAGGCGTATTACGGGTCCCACATACTGACGTGTGAAATCTCCGTAACTGTACGTTCGCTTGCTGGTTTAGAAACCCAGCCCAACATGAGCTATACTAGATCAGAGAACAACTTGTATGTGTGAAGTATGTGAGAATGTTCCCACATAATCGGGGTACGCACCAGGGTGTGCGTGGTTGCAGATGGTTAAAGGTGGTTACAGGTATGATAAGAGAAAGTAGTATAAAGCAAACATAATAATTGCTTACATTTTCTATACCACCAATAAACATTTGCTTTCAATATATTATCAAAATGTCAATGATGTGAAAGAAACTGGGGCCAGAAATGCATCTGTAATGTAAAACCTACTAGTCAATATTAGAACAGATTGTTATCATTTCAGTCACTCCTCTTTTTCTCCATACCAATGTTTGTGTCAACTAATAAACTTCAGGAGTACATTTATGCATTATCCATAGTATTAAATCCACCTCTCTTACTGACCACAGCAATTTGTGTGCACAGCATAGTGTGTTTAGTGTAGAGTATTTTCTGGAGTTTTATGTTGACTTTATACTTTTTATATTGTTCATGTCTTTGAGCCTTTCTGTGTCTGTGCAGTTGTTGCATTAGCAATTTCCACCAGAATCAATAAAGTTTTCTGAGTTGGATTCTTCCCACAGATCCATTTCTGTTAGGAAACCTACCATTTAGTTTTAAAGCTTAAACCACCATGTAATGTAAATGTCCTATACCAATCCATCTTTCTTCTTGGGACCATTGGTCCAAGCAACGAACCATTCAGTAACCTTCCTGATTTTAGATAAAGAGAAATGGGGTTTAATGAAAAGGTCTTAAACACTGTCAGTATATTTTCATTTTCTGCATGTTGAGTTAAATTCCTATCTGATCCCTCGTATACACACAGCACTGAGCCGCAGGTCAGAACAATGACAAAAATAAGCTCTTTAAATTGCTGAAGCCTGCTAGGCTGATCCTCTCAACCCTAGTCCAAGGGACATAAGTTACTGAACATTTTTGTTTTCTGCCTGCATTAGTTGATCATAAAGCTGTCAAGTGGACGCTGTCAATAAGTTTGCTTGGAGAGGTACTGTGCTAGATTCTTGCCATGTATCAGCCTGGAAGTGCACTTTGAAAAACTAACAAGATCCTCCAGTAAAATCCATTTAGCAGGTAACAATATGCTAGATTAGTTCAAATGGCACACTTTACCGGTTTTATCAGTGTCGCTTTGTCCAAGTCGATCTTTCTTTTTTGCCTTCAAGGCTCACAGAAACACAAATAAGCATTTGTTTAGTCTAGAGATTTCCATATCAGAGTCAGAGGGGACAATAGTTCTTGCCCACATTATCACAGGGCTTTGTTTAGTCACACGCAGCTCAGATCAGTGGCTGGTTAAAATGTACCGAGCTCTGGAGCCATGATCTGTCAGTCTTTTACGTCACATTATGTGCCCAAACAGCTACTGAAACGCCAATTATGGTTTTACCAGCTGTTCTTCAGTCTTAATGAATGCACATGCACATCATCATTCAGTTAACTGCCTCCAGCTGTCCAAGTTCAAGTATTCGTGTACAGTACAATCAGTCTATCCTCCAATCTTTGTCAGAAGATCTTACACCTCGCTGATCTCACAATCAGTAGATCTTAATGTGAATGAAAATAATAAACTGTGTCAGTGAGGAAAAACACACGGCTTTTTACTACTGGTATAGCCTGGTAGTATAGATTCTAATTTCTGAAAGAATGTAAAGACTACAATAAGGCTCCATTCCTTTCTCTTATCCACAAATAATTGAATTCTATTTTGGGAAAGGCTCATTGCTGGCAGGCATACCTTGGCATGTTGTGTTCAACCAAAACTGAAAGGTGCTTTCATGTCAGCCAAAGCTACTTGTACCAACTTGTAGGCCTACATATCAGCTTGCCAAGTCTGCAGAGCAAAACAATCAGCGCTAAAGTTTTCGGAGGAAAAAACATGGCCATGGTCTTTTTTTAAGTTAAAAAGTGTAAGAAGCGTGAAAGTTTGCCACAGGGCATGCTTAGTATTGGAGAGAGTCTGAAAGATTTGATAAAGGGAGAGCGAGCAAGCGAGAGAAAAAGAGAGAGGAGAGAGAGAAAGAGAGAGAGAAAACACTCCAGTTTTCTAAAACATTTGTCCATGACCGCTAGCTGAACCTGCATGCACAGTCTCAGTGGGTGGAAACCACACTCCTCCATTTGAGAGTGCTAGAACAGGGTTGGAAAAGAGTTCAGCGGTGACATTTTCAAAGAGGGAGTTCAGACGAAGGAGACGGAAGAGCAATGGAGAGAAAAGAGAGACAAGAGCAACCTGAAGGTGACTAGGAAAACAAAACAAAACAAAACAACACAGGCTCTGCGCTTCCTGTCAACACCATCTCGCTTTATACAATCTACAATATTGGACAATTGCTCATTCATCGTAAATGCTGTAGTAAACCTGCATCTCAGTGGAGTGGAGTGGTCAAGTTAGTGATGGAGCCCACTGACCGGCCCATCAATATTTCACACAGGCTCTTTTCCTAGAAGAGAGCAAGAGAGAACTAAGCCAGACGTGTTCAAGTAAACCGTTTTCTTTCCAGATTAGCATCAAAGATTTGATGGCCTGCCTTAAATAATATTCAACTGTATTTGTGATTAAATACTGAATTTCCAAGGTATTCACATGGATATTGGATAGCAATGTGTAATCTTGTCAAATTTTATTATTATTAGCACTAAATAGCTGAATCAATAAACAATATGTATGTTTAATCTGAGCTGTTGGGACATGCTGACTGTTCAGTAAAAATACGTTTCAAGCCATCACACTGAACAGACATAACTTAAACAGGACTTCAAAGTGTACTGATTAGCCTGCATTAGGAAAATGTGCTACCTTTTTTTTTTTTTTTTACAACTGATCAATGCACCAAGTGATGTTTCCGTCTACCATATGCCTGACTGACACTCACTCTTTTCATTCCTAGAGAATCAGATCAGGTTACACATCAATTCAAACATTTTCTGGTATTTCTTGCATTAATAATAATAATTTAAAAAAATGTTGCCAGTTTACTCCAATAATAGACTTCTAAAATAATTCTTGTGTGTAAAATTATATACTGTATACACAAGTATGGGTATCAAAAAAATACACCTTTTGGAAAAAGGAAAGCTCTATTTATAAAACTTGTAGGAATTTTCTTTTAAAGATTGTCTCAATACATTTTAATAAACCAAGGCAACTCAATTTTAAAAAGCAAAATTAGAAACAGAGATCGGAAGTCCAACAAAAGCAACAAAAGTCCTCTGGTTTAAGACATACGAAAGAAATGGGTAATAATGCTGACTCCAGACAGTCTATTCATTCATCTAGACCCTCTGTTTATAGTGCACCATGCACTTCCCCCAGCTTGAGATGTAAAGCTGTGAGACAGGGAGCTGGAGGTTATGGGGCTGTTGGAGAATATTCTCATCACTACAGCAAAAGCATGAGAAAGCAGGCCTATCCAAAAGTGGTCAGGACCACAGACACAATCAACGCAGACTTTCCCACCAAATTTATCTCTAGTTTAACCAAAGAAACTATGTGAATTGTTTTGAATGAAATTAATTCTATGATTAACTTGCTGCAGAGGTCTAGATCAGCACTTCAGAACTCTAGTCTTGGAGTACCAGGCAGGCCTTGCAAACTTAAGGATGTTTTTATGCTTTAACACAGTCACTTAAACTTAGAAATAGCTTGACAATTAAATGATTGGTAGCATTAGTTATATCAGGAAATATTAAAAGCACAAAGTATTCCAGCATTGGTTACCATCCAGCTAGAAAGACACTATAAAAGCAATAATGCTGAAACAAAGAGCAACACTCACATATGTCCATTCCCTGAAGGTGGGGTCCGGTGCAGGTGGCATCGACGCCCTGCTGACTTGTGCGCTTGCCCGTAGAGCCCGCACCGCCACAGAGCACATCGCTTTACCACATGCTTTCCATCAGCCCATGCACTGCTCACACTCTGGCACACTCAAGCTAATGCGGCCGTCCTCTGCCGCTGCTCTCGCCAATGCTGTTCTCAGTGCGATCAGGGAGGCGGACTCTCTGACTCCCCCGACCGCCCTGCCCCCCACCCACATTACACAGACGCTCTCCCAGACAAGAATACTGAAAAGGCAGCCAGAGGGCTGCTCTGTAGGACTTGGAGCTGCACCTACAGTTCACACCAGGAGCAAACAAGTAAGGTGGTAAAATGCATTGATTAGTTACAATTAGTCAATCTTAAGGTGGGTTAAATGCACTGATTTTGGAATAAGCAATATTTTATTCAATTTACGTGCTCACATTTTTTTAACCATTATGAAATTTCAAAGCCAATTCTTTACATTCCCATTCCAGAAAAGGCTTGAATTACATGATGTGCTGATCGTGATGAAATTCAAGCACTGAATCCTCTCCTCAAGATCAGTGAATTAATTGAATTGTTTTGAGGTCAGATGTACACCCCTGGTGTGAAACACAGTAGATAACCTTCAGGTGACCCCACTGTCTGGCCCCTTTCAGGCTGTAGACATGTAGCGTGCACCATGTCTGGGACACTTCTCAGTGTGTTGGAGAAAGGGGTGAGAGACAACCCCTTAGAAAACAAAAGCAACCAATAACACAACAAATCTCAATTAAATAAAAGACTTATTCCTGCAATTTTCTTGTTCTATACTGGAATTTTCTCTTAGACGAGTATCAATTGTAAGTCTTTCATGATTGCATTAATGTTTCACGTCACACTTTGGCTCTGCTATGTCCAATCCCTGACATCAGAATGAAATCGGAACGATTAAATCCCTCTCTTCTGCCCACTCAGCTACCAATTCATCCCAGTAGGAGACAAGCTGACATTTATCTGTCTGACGTCTTGTCTGGAAGTCATGTTCCCCGCTAACACACACACACACACACCAGACATGGGGGTAGACAAAGAGGGAGGGGGAGAGGTAGGGGTCAGGGGACTCGGGGTTTGAATGGGTGTCTGAAGCAACATCCCAAGGGACACTAGTGTTGGACACACCATGCATGTTAATGTTGTTGTGGCTGGTTTTGACAGTCCCCCTAGAATTCACAGTATACATTTCCATATCCATAAACCTACTGTGCTAGCTCCTCTCTAATTTTGTTAAGATGTTTGAGCTCCACTTGTCCATATATTTATATGTGCATCCAGTCATATGGCATCCCAGTCTAATTACACTAATATAAGTATACCATCTACAGGCAAGACACAATTACAAATACCATTTATTTTCTGAATGGAAACTAAAACATGTCACTTTACCAGTGATTCCACATCTGTATATGAGTGCATGCATATGAATGTGTTTTTTGCTATTAAAATAGCATTATATAATTTGTTCTTTTATATTTGTAGTAGATAAAAACTAGAAACTGCCCATATTGTGTTCATTTCTTTATCTTCTTTTTATTTTTGGCTCCCTCTGCACCATGACACCAAAACACTAGCAGCTTGTGGACTCCCCTTTTATATTACACCCATGCATAAACAAGAAAACCCTTGTTGGAACATTTGGTACCAAAACAATAATTACACCCCCTCCCAACATCTTGTCAAATCTGAATGTCACCCTTTCAAGCTAATCATCACTGCTTTTATGAAATTTGGGGCAAAGCACCACCTACTGCCCAGCCTGGAGCCTCAGCTTTGCAGAAAGAAGTGTTCCATCAAATGTTTTTGTTTTAAGATTTCACTCATATGGCTGAACCCATAGCTTTAAACAGGTTAGACTGAACATTTCCACAAGAAAGACACTTCCAGTACTGACATAAGGAACAGAGCAGCAAAACCGACCAGCACAGATTAAATGTGCTGTTAAAACAGCATGAACTGGAGCTTTTAGGTCAGAGCTCGCAGAGCTCAAGTATTGCTCTGAACTTCCACATAGTCACATCTTCATTTAGAAACTCAAACATCCAATTCACAGCAAGCTGGATTTTATTTAACTCCCAGTGTACACCCAGAGTACAGTAAACATGCTTACACTCTGCCCAGTGTGAAATCGAACCAGATATGTCTAAATTACTGTTTAAAGTTCCTTTCTGAAGGATAACATCGCTCACTGCTGGTAAAACTTGGCTGAACACACAAAACGAGGGTCCAACAGAGAGTGCTCTGTGCTGAGCCGTGCTGCTGTGGCTTGGAGCAAATCCCGTGTTCTCCTGGGAGGCTGGAACCGCAGCTTGGCTGTTCAGACTCTTCTCTAGAGATCAGAGTCGAGAATATGCATGAAATGAAGAAGCTGGTGTACATATGCAAACTGTGCACAACTGCTATACAAAGCCCTTGTTGTAGGTGTTAGTACAAGATGGCCTGAGGGAGCAATGCTTCAGCCGCAGTGGGGCAGGGCAGACGGAGCCATATCACTGATAAGCTGCAATTTTAATGTGGGAGAGGCCAGCTTAAGCACTCTCCATTACCTGACTCATCTACCACTAAAGCCAGCATGCTGCGGCATATTATCTTCATACTCACCCCTGGAGAACGTGTGTGTTTGTGTGTATGTGAAGATTGCCATCTGTAGGGTGGGAATGTAACGTCTGTGAATTTGTGCTGCAGTGTGTGTGTGTGTGTGTGTGTGTGTGTGTGTGTGTGTGTGTGTGTGTGTGTGTGTGTGTGTGTGTGTGTGGATAATCACCAGGTATTGAGTTTTTTTCCCCTTCTCTCCTGCAGCCTGCTGAGCATCGTAATGGCCTGTCTGCCCAGTAGGGTGAGGTAATGTCTAGGTTTAATGCCAACCTCCCTCACCGATACACACACAGTGGGCACACGCACATGCACAAATGTGCACGGACATGGGCACAACAGGAAGAACAGCAGGCGCAGCAACTCCCAAAATGGCCGCTGTTGTGACTCCTAACGACTATGACAACATTATTAGCCTCGCACTAACGAGCCACATGGCAGATTCTTCCTTGTGCCCCTCAAGACTAAGCCTCAATGCTACATACACGCACACACACGCACACACACACACACACACACACACACACACAACACCTGCAGAGACACCCTTAACAGAGTACCACCTCACTGCCTCCGAAAAACCTAAAAATCAGCATGAAATCAGAGGAATATGCTCATAAGTCATTTCCGATCTCATAACAATAAGCAAAGACAACATCATGGTGTTCCCAATACTATTAAATACAACCAATCATTTCACATTAAGTTCACATTAAGACCTTTCGATTAAGTACAGTCATTGTAATACAGGGTAATTGATTAGTTTCACATTGTCATGACATATATAAACCAGAGACAACAATTACGCAGAACATTTATATTTTATGTTCATAATTACATGGTTTTGTGGGTCTAATTTAGAGCCACTTAACATCAAGCTGGCCAAATGACTCTTGTGGCCTTCCAACATCAAAATGGTACAATTAAAGCTGCCACTGGCACTAGATTTGTTTAAGGTATCAATTATTTTCCCTCCTCCAATCTCTGATCCAGCATTTTTAATGATATTTGTCAAATATGAGTAACCATTAATGTTTAATTTAAGTGAAAATAAGTCCATTCTAGTGTGTCAGTACACGATCAAGCTAAGAATAGTCAGCCACAATTGGTGAAAAATATCAGCTGTAATTCCAGCATTTCTCATCCCTTGATTTATTTGTGGGGACCCACAAAAAAATCAAAACCGACCAACAAATCACTGCAGGAAATCAATTCCAATTTTAACAAAAATACTGCAAAGAAAAACTAGGCTTTATCAGATCACATTTTTAGTCCTACTCAAACATCTTTGTGAAGTGTTTGTTTTACACTTATAAATTACTTTACATGCCAGGAATGCTTGTAAACCCTCTTGAGTTCACTACTGTTCATTTTGGTTTACAGCATGTTACAGTGAAGTGGTCACATGCTGGCAAGAGCAGGTGGACTGACCAAAAATTCACTATGGTAATATTTTTAATTGAGTTTTAAACCGGTATCTTCTGTACGGGCTCATTTTTGTCATTTTATTGTAACGAGTTTGTCAGATCTTCAAAGTGTGCCAGACTTGGTTTTCTCCACCACTCTGACATTTGTGGTTTCCCTGCTGCACTCTAAAATATGGCCCCATATCATCCAATATATTTACCTGTCCCTATATTCATAGTGAAATACGAGGATTTAGATTAATGTATGAGACAGTACTACATGTGTCTAATCTATTAAAGACTTATTGCAAAACATTCTACATGAATTAGTAACTTTATTATGTTAAGGTAGAGAAAATGAAGAAGAATGAGTGTGATAATTAATGGGAGGGCCTTGAAAAATATGTCTTGAAAATGCACTTTTATATTCAAAAGAAAATATATATAAGCATGCATTTTGCATGTTTACAGACGAAGGGCACACAAGTGTGGATCTGATTTTTTTTTTTTATTATTGATAGTTGTGCCAAAAATTAATTGCTGTAATTTCAATAAATCAATAATTAACGTGAACACTAGACTTTAAAGAACACTTGGACAAAATACCAGCCACATCTGGCCGTTTGGTCCTATGTGGTAAAGAAGTGAACCAGACAGTACCTTAGACCACAGCACAGATTACATTTGTAGAACCACGGAATGCACCATATGGAATAAAGCATCCTGTCTGGAGAGGAAACTTCAAAAGACAAAAGTCATTTCACAAAACCGTAGTGACAGATGGATATAAATTAGACTGCGGGATGTGGGGCTTCACTCAGATGTTTTCCTGCTGTTCACACAGAACAGGACCATATATAGTCAGCTCCTTTCCAGTCTCTAAATCCAGATTGAGGTTAGTTTATTTCTACACAGTGTTATGAAACAGGCACAGGTCTAAAATGGAGAGAAAAGCAACGAGTGATACAGAGCGCTGGACAGAGCTGGATCCTCAGCAGCAGTAGTCAGATCTGTATGGCATGAGGCCAACTCTCCTGCTGTCTGCTGCTCCGCTTTTTTAATAAACCTGTCAACAGCTACATGCCTACAGCGTCGGACACACACCGACCACAACGACACAAGGGGCAACAAGATGAACATGTCACAAATGATAAGAACCATTACAGTTACCACACAGGACCCAGCACAATAGGGAAAAATGCAAGTTCAACTCAAGGTGATTCTGACTGTCTTCTAGATTTTAATGATCATCATATGGTGCATAAATCTCAGGATATCAAAGTCACATTTAGACTGAAAATCTGTACATGTTATGAGACCTGTCTTCGCTATCTCACATAAATTAGACAGTCGCACTGAAATCTAAACTTTAATGGCACTTTTCTGCTGACCCAAAGAACCGTGCTGTACTAAAAACAAATGATTTTTCCATTACAAATAAAGCATTCTGTACCTGAGCTGTAACTCAACTGCTGCTTGATGGCTGACCCTTGATGGATCTTTGATGTTATCAAGGATATTTTGTCCACTTAAAAAGAAGATTAAAAAAAAGAAGAGCAGGGAGTTTAAAACTAACAACTGGGAAATTAATGAAGTACAAGCACTGCTACCTACTTGGGCTGAAGATACATTTCAGTGGGAGTTTCTTTACTGCTGTGAAAAATGCAAAGATGCACAAGGGTTTTGCTAACAAGTTAGTTGGGTTAAGAGCTTATTGCACAGCTAAACAATGGTAAGAAAACAATAACTCAAACAAGGAAGTAAATATTAAAAGCCATAAAATCTTTGACTGGTTTAACTCCATGGAAATGTTTTTGGACAACAATGGCCATATATTTTGTGGAGACAAGACTGTTACCATGCTAAATATTACACTGGAAAACAAAGCATGCTACTTCCGGTTCCTAACGGTCCCTAAAAAAAAAAAAAACCTATGAAAAACTACAAGTGTCAAAGTTGTTTTTATTCTGCCTACTATACGAACGGTACACCTTCAGTGTCACCCAGGCTATATGGAAAATAAGCCGCATAAACATAGAAACCAATTCCATGTGCTGATCCATTTCACTCTCATCATAACTTTCAAGTCAGGTGGCAGAACTTAGTTTGTAAAAAGGAACATTGGCGACATATTTAAATGTGACGTCCACGATACATTCAGTAACAGAGATCCGAGAACATTCTACTCATCATAGCCTTGCAGCAAGATATACTTGAGCAACCACAGCCGTGTGTTTTCCTCCCAACATCACTAATTGCTTCCATCTATTCACTAGAGAGAACAGAGTCAACAGGCTGGAACTCATCTGGAACTCGTTCGAACTTCTCTGCTGGAGCTTTAAAATTCAGTAAGCTCTCAACTCTTATTGCCTATGGCAGTCACTCATGATCAATGATGGATGATGAGGTCCACCCATTTGTAAATATTTAAAAAACAACACCTGAAAACAAGCATTTCATAATGAGTCAAAGGGCTAGTGGGAATGTGGGCAATCTGGCTTTCTTTGAGACCATGACAGATAATCATAGGTTTGGAGAACACTCAGAGACTGTGTAATGGCATATATAAATGAATCAAATGAGAAAACTGAATGACTAGGCTCATTTACATGCAATGTCCATGAGTGAGATTGCAGGAATGTAAAACTGTAATCCAAAAGTAGCAGAGAGTAATCAGATTATCTGATTTTAATACAGTAATCCTTTGGATTAGATCTGAAAACATTTTTAACAGGTAATCAAACATTTGCAACATTTGTACAGTCAATACATTTTTAAACACAACATTAAGTGGACGCTTCTTACCCTGTCTATACTGGTGCATCCCTAGAACGAATGTTATGCATTGATCAAATTTAAAGAGACACAAAAGGTGCATTACCATCTGTAAGACTAAGAACAAAGCAGATTTGACTCAGATGAGCAAGGAAAACTTTGTTCTGTCTGTCTGTGGAAAGCCAGAGCTGACCTACTTTTCCAGACCCAAAACACAACCTGCAGTTAGCACACAAATCTGACATACACGCACGAGCGCACACGCACACACGCACGCACGCACGCACGCGCACGCGCACGCGCACGCGCACGCGCACGCGCACACGCACACGCACACGCACACGCACACGCACACGCACACGCACAC
>JBBMFX010000007.1:8381575-8402164 GCA_037832545.1 Rhabdalestes septentrionalis | reverse complement strand
ACACACACAGACACACACACACAGACACACACACACAGACACAGACACACACACACACACACACACACAGCTTGTCTTATCTTTAAAAGATGGTTTGAATTGTGTTCATTTATGCACTTTCCCCAACTGTCAGTTTCTTTAATTAGCAATATTGATCTTTTTGCAAAAACAAACCAAACGTAAATCTGATTTATTCAGACAGGAAAAAAGGCCAAACCCGTCTGGCCAGCGATACCGGGTCAGCTGTTCTAAAGACAGGCTGAATATGGCCATTGGAGACTAAACTCTAGCTTTAGGCCAGAAAAACTGCTCAACTGCAAAAACACTGGATAGCTCTCTGGACAGCTTTGAGGATGCAGATGCCAGATGCAAGTATAAATATTCTCTTCTGATTTTTAAGACTTTTCAAAAACAGTGATGGACAAACATTTATGACACGCCGCAGGGGAGCACTGACCGTTAATTTTCGTGTTCGATTCAGATTTCTTCAGCGACAAATTGGCCAATGGCTGCAAAAGTCTGTATATTACAAAGTTAATAGAAGGTAACAGAAAAATAGACATTCCATATTACAGTGGTAAGGCAGTGGTTAACAAACAGAAAGCATAAATGAAACATTATTCATACACCTTATTTTTTAATTACTACAGGAACACCATTGTTAAAAATTTTTTTTTATGTTTTTATGGACATAACGCAGATTATCTAAAAATGTACTGAAAGTCAGGGTTATACTGTATCAGTGTTATGTTGTAAGACATAGATGGTATAATCACCCAGCTCTACTCAGAACTATACAGAGAGGCAGCAGGGACCTCAAGAGTGTAAAAGCCAAGCAAAAACAGGGGCCATTTTAGCAATTTCCAACTGTTTACTGGTGCTGAGAGCAGAAAAGTGTGTGAAGACTGTGTGCTGGGTGTGGGAGGAGGTGTTCAGTGGGCAGATGATGAGACTGCTAACCATGGTAACATGGGCAGCTCAGAAGATGCAAGACCGTTTAAAACATGTTGCCAGGGCTCCAGAGTGGTGCAACTGTCTAAGAGTCGGCCCATCATTGGAAGACTCCACGTTCGATTCATGCTGGCGCAAGAGAGCACAGGATGTTCCCCTCCACTTGCCCTGTTACTCAGTGTGATGCTAGCCAGCACGGACACCTGGTGACGAACACATCAGCACCGGCAGTCAGTGTTCTCCTCCAAGCGCATTACCCTGTTCACTGACGGCAGCTCGAAAAGATGCGGTGGCTGCATTTACATGACTCAGAGGAAGCACATGCTAGCCTTCACACTTCCAGTGTTGGTGGTATCGTGTAATTGGGGGACTCCTAGCTAGTGGGTGGAATTGATGACTAAGTTGGGCAGAAATATCAAGAAAGGAAAAAAAAAAAAAAAACAACAACAAAAAAACATACTGTCAATAAGATTGAGAGGGAGACTGAGGAGCTGGGTAATAAAAATGAAAAGAAACTGTGATGAGTCACAAATCCATGCCACACATCAAATCAGTTACCCCAGATTAGAGAAATGAATGGACAAAACATTCCATAAGCAACAAATTCAATGCAACCTATGTGCCTTGGCACTGAGCAATATCGGGGTCTTGGCAATCACCTGCTGTAGACCACAGAACGGGCCTCAGCATACTAATGCTAACAGCTGGGTCCATTTAGCTTGGCCACATCATCTGCATCTCAGCACCTAATTGGTCAGTTTGATGGTAAAGCTGAAGTCTTTTCAGTACGGGTTACTTTAGGCTAGTCTATTCACTACTGTATCTCTTATTCTAGGCTTACACACACCAACATACAGACACACTGGAACAATACTCAGACAAACGGCTGGACTTCAAACAGACTGCCTTCATGTTCATTTCCTTTCTTTAAGGCCTCCCCTCTTTCCCTTTTTCTCTTTTCGTGTTTTTCACTAGGTTTCATTCTGGCCTTTGAGGCAAAATAGAGAGAGTAATGCTTAAGACTAGTCCATTTATCGCCATGCTTTCTTCTTTTTCCTTTTTTCCGCTGTCTGTTGCTCTTCTACTCTTTCAGGGGGAAAAAATGAGAGAGGAGAGCTGTCAGTTTCCCACCTTTAATGGTCCCAGTTGCATCATTAGCCACCATACCCACACAGGGTCAAACTTACTGTGGAAAGAGACAAGGAGGGAGAGACGGAGTCTTGTGGGGGGGCGTCCTTCGTAGTGGGTGGCTCACAGGACAAAATGACAAAATGACAAAGAGAATGGTGAAGAAAGGAGCCCAGCAGATCTCTGTGATAAACAACCCACAGACCCCCTGTGCTTCCTCTGTCAGGTGACACTTACCAACATCCATCCATAATGGTGCTGATGGCAAGTATCTGCTGACACCTCTCGAACATGCGGCGCTAATGGGATGACTGTACGAGGTGCTCAGATTAAAAAGGTGGATGCAAAGAACAGTCAAAGGCAGGAAACCAAATACTTTTAAACCAAAAAATATTATGTCTTCCATTTGGCCACTGAATTTTGATACAAAATGCAGTAATATCTGTCAAAACATGGCTAGGTAAAAAAAATTAAATAAAAAAAAAAAATGCACCAACACTCCATGTCCAAGTTCTGCAAGTACTTTGCAAAACTACACGAAAAAGACAAGGCAGGTTCATTAACAGCATCAAAGCTACTGAAAGTGTGTGTTTGGGCATGATCCACACACACACACACACACGCACGCACGCACGCACGCACGCACGCACGCACGCACGCACGCACACGATTATACTGATAGCAGAATAACAAGAAAACTCATTTGCTAATTTGGAAGAAACTACCCACTGTCTTATGGTAGCTTTTCACCATTTTTTCCAAAGTGAATCACTTAACTGCAAGTGATGTATTTAAAGCAAATTTTAGGAGGTTAAAAAAAATCAATGTTCAATTTCAGCACTGAAATAAAGATAAGAATCTGATATTGCAAAGTTTCAATAATGCCTGGCTCTATTCATTGTCAAGCTCAGAGAGAGCAGCTTCCGACACTACTGAGGAAAACAGAAGTGTCTTCTGAAGGTCACCTGAATTCAGGCCATATAAATAACTTACACTATTCCATTTTCAGTGGGCCAGTTGATATGTAAATCATGAAGTCTGGAATGCCTTCAATAAGCCACCACAACTACCAAGTCATCAGCCATCTTCAGAGAGCTGAATTACTTTTCTTCTATTGAACATCAAAGAGACAATGGCCAATAAAGAGGATCGAGGAGATCACAAGAGAAGGTGCTTCAAACGCCTCTAAAACATGAAAATACATGAAAAGTGACAAAACAAGCGATTCATTCAAGGCACATTTTTCACTAGTCAAAAAAAAAAAAAAAAAAGCTCTCAAAAGACATTTTCATTCGCATTCAGCTCCTTGTCTTTCCAGTCCAGCATTTCAGGGAGCAAAACAACTCCATCAGCCGCGTCCTCTTCTCTTTCTCCAGGAACTTCAATGCCCCCGTGCCTGACTTTGCCTCCCTGAGAGTAATGTTGACTGCATAGAGAAGAGGTGACGTCGGTTTGGCAATGAGAACGTTAGCATGAGAAAGCAGTGGGCTGCACTGGGCTCAGATTAGCACGAGATGATGAGGATTAGGCATGGAAATCCCAAACTCAAACAAACTGCCGGTGCTCTTCACTCCAGACAAGACTCAATCAAAGCCACTGAACGTGACCTGGCTGATCTCCTGACCTCAGTCAACCTGGTTAAAAACCTCTTGCAGAGAAAGGAAGCATTGGCAAGTGAGGAGAGAGAGAGACAGACAGACAGAGAGAGAGACAGACAGAGAGACAGAGAGAGAGAGACAGACAGAGAGCAAGCAAGCACAAGTGAGAGAGAGTGTGAGAGAGAGAAAGAGTGCAGAGAAATAACGAGAGAAAATGAAAGAACAAGATAAAGAGCAAGAGAGCAGGAGAAAGAGCAAGGAAGAACAAGAGAGAAAGGTTGACAGAGAGAGAGCAAGGAAGAGAGAGGAGAAAGAAAGTGAAAGAGTAAGGGGAGATAAAGAACTAAAGAGAGTGTGGAAGAGGAAAGCAAAAGAGCGAGGGAAGGAGCAAGTAAAACCTCATGAGAGAAAGCAAGAGAGTGAGAAAAAGAGCAAGGGAAAGACTGTAAGAAGGACAGGGAAAAAGAGCAAGAATGAGAGAAAGAAAGGTAGCAGGAAGGGGGGGGGGGGACTCCACTCTACTTTCTCCCCATTTTCACCTTCTACAACACTTAACTCCTCTAGGTACCAAGCTCTTTTGAATGATCTACTTAAGAGAGTGTGTGTACAAATTGGAGCAGCTTCAGGAACGTGAGTCATGTTCAACACCGATATATGTTGCTCTGGATAAGAGCGTCTACTAAATGCTTGAACGTGAGAACTGACAATAAGAAAAAAAAAAAAAAAAAGGTGATACCAGCAATGCACAGGTTGCAGAGTTCTGCAGTGTAGTACAGTCATATCAGCATCTACAGTCATGTGCAAAAGCATGAACACCTACAAGAACGGTTTGTTAAAGCTGATTAGTTGGATGAGTTGTATTGCAGGCAAGGAAAGCTCTACAGGGAATAAACTTTTCTGCCAAATTAGAGATTTTTTTAAGTTTACTTATTAGAAAAAAATGAAATACAAAGAGGGCCACCTGTCTTTGTGTGTCCAAGTGTACAACATCAGAAACAGGGTTTTATTTCTCATTTTCAACCCCTTCCTATCATGAAACCCAGAAAGTACTTAAAGATAGATCAGCATATGGCCAGTTCAGTGGGGTCATTGACCAGCTTACTGGTAACAGTTGTAATGCAGTCAAAGATATCGCCAATGAACCACATCCTGGCATAAATGTTTCCTTTCTTCCATGGATGAGGGGCGTTGTGAAGAGTTAGAGAAACTGCACTGCACACAGATATGTGTATGCAGGGGGTCAATGGAATCAGGAAGGGCGCTATTGATGTGTGCCATTCAAGTACTTCATATCCACAAAAGTGAGTGGCACCGGTTGGTAGTCCTCTTAGGATTTCTTTGGCAGCGGCACAATGGTGGTCCTTTTGAAGCACAGTGGGACAATGAATGAAGTCAGTGAACAGTTGGAAATGTCTGAAAACAGCTGCTCTGCATAGGTTCTGAAAAAAAATAAAAAGTCTGGCACGGTAGCTTTGCGGGCTTCCCCTTAAAGTTCTTCTTTCGTTTCTCTCTATTTTTTAGGTCATGCACGAAGAAGTGATGACTGTGCGAAGGATATGTAGGATATGAAAGTATATTACGTGCAAGCAATTTGTAAAAACGGAAAAGTGCCATAGAAACATCTGAAGCAGAGAGACGATAGCATGAAGAAAGTAGAAGAAATCTTGTCAGTAGACCTTGCAATGGGTGCGCTGCGCTGGTAACAGAGCACTAAGAGCATCCAGCTGGCCAGTTCTAGAGGAACAAGCTCTTCCGTCTTTCCACTACCCTAGAGAGCCTTTAAAACATGCTTCAAAGTGTGCCACTCTCAGGCCCCTTCTGAGGAATGAGGCTCTAAAGATTTTTCTAGAAAAGATTGAAGCTGCTTTTTAACACTGATTCAAGATCAGCTTCGAAGTTCTTGGGGCGAAACAAAAGCTGTCATGTTTATTCAGTGCCACTCAGATAGTCTACTTAAAATAATCCCTTAAATCACACAGACAAAGAGACTGATCTGAAAGCAGTGCAAGATAGAACAACAGAAGCCTAGATCTGCATATGAATGCCCACTAGCCTGTAGCTCTGCATGGGGGGACTGAGGGGCATAATCATTGAGTTCCCCTTCAGTCCACCCAAGTCCCCCTATGGAGAAGCCCCACACCGAAACAACCCTGTCTGGGCACGCAAAGGTGAAAAAGCTCCTTAAACCATGGTGGCCCTCCGGAGCTGGGGTCCTCTTCGCTTAAAGCCATGGGTGACCGTAGCCCAGGGGAGCCCATGCCCGTCTCCTGCCGCGCCTTTCAGCTCGGACACTTGAACACACTCGTTTTACGCTTCATTGACTGGAGAGTCACACTGGAGAACATGCAGAGCAGCTGCAGGCCGGCCCTGCCGTTTGATCCAAACAGGACTATGGCTTTCAGGCCCATTAACCTCGTAGTGGCCAAACACAGTCACGGTCCACAGCAACATACTTCATCCACACAAACGGCAGTTATGGAGGTTTGTACTGAGCTATGACAGGCAAGATGAAATGTAGGAGATTTTTTTGGCTAAATATCAACTACAACATCCTTAAAAACGGATGTAAAAAATTTTGTTCTTCAAGGGTGCTTAGAAAAGGAGACCATTATATGTGCAACCATGACAACATTACCACCACCAAAAACTAAAAATGGCTTAAATCATTATCCTCTATTGTGGAGAACCTGCTGGATAATCTCCTATTTGCTGTATAAATCTCTGTGTTACATGTAAATTACTTGGCAGGACATTATTTATCAATAACATTAATTCCCCACCACTTTGTGTATATTGCATAGTGTATTTCGTAAAGTGTCATTTTGCATATTTTCTTTCTTAAAGAAATTTTATCTACTTTGTATTATTCTAGTTTCTGTGCAGTCATAACAAGTCATTTCCTCTGGGATCGATGGAAGATTCTGATTCGGATTTAAAGAACAGATTCCATGTAGAACCACAGTGGCTCTACTATTGTAACAGGTCATAGAACATGTTTGGTCATAGAGAGAATCACTTTGTGAAGGATAAATAATAAAAAATAATGTAAAAAATAATAATTGTGCAGTTCCTTACTACCGCACATCCCTCGGTATTTGCATACGCATAGTTCTGTTAGTGGATTTACCAGAAAACAAACCTGGAAAAACCCTTTTGTTCTTGGACCTGATTTATCAGTCTTTCTTCCGAGGCTGAGTTAATACGTCTCAGTTAACCTGAAGATTTATGAGGGCCAGGCCGGAGTCAAGGCTGAAAACAGGAGGGGGGTTAACAGGGGTTGATACCATGAGCATGAGTAACGTTAAGACAGAGAGACGAAGACAAAACAAACATTTCAGTCTAATTAAAGACCAGTTCAGGAGAAAAACGGAAGGAGAGACGAACAGAGATGAGTAGACTAGATTTCCATGAAGAGTGCATGCCACTGCAGAAAAAGACAATCAGATTAGAAGCTAGAAACATCCTTGGATCACCCTGTGACTCACTTTTCAGCAACTTCATCTTTAACATTTGATCCATCATTAGATAAGTATGGACATTTTAAATTCTTCAAATCAACCCTTAACAACCACCCTTAAGATAATCTGTTTCAAATTTAAAGTAGCTTTACTGGCAGGACGTTTCCGAAAGTTTGTGGTCAAAGCAGTCTAACATTTATGGTAAGCTACCACTTTAAAAGAATCATGTGAAACGAACAGAAATTATGCAGCTCTTCATGATAATGCTAATCATAGAATCACAGAAATCGGTAATAAAGTAATTTAAAGATTACATTATGTGATAATGCTGAAATGATGCGACTATTTATCATGTACTTGAATGATACAATGACAAGGAATCAGAACATAAATTTATTGTGTTTAATATGTGTCAGTGATCATGAGGTGAATATTAGGTTTAACTCCAAGGATATCTAGGATAGACCATGGGTCAGTTTCTGTGGTAATGCTTTTTAGGCCCATTTTAACTGACAGTCTTGTTATATTTTCCTAAAATATTAATCTACCGTAATCATTTCACTGCAATAGGCATATGCAAGAAATGAAATGACTAAAATGTATTATATGTTATTTAATCCTTCAGGGATGAATTTAGTTGTCAGCAAAGTTTCTCCATCTCTGAGAAATACAAGCCTAATCTTATTTGACTTGGTTAGTATTCTTTATGAGTGGGAGAGTGTGATAAAGCCAGTTCCATCTGAGGAACTCTATATATGTTGAGCGTACTTCAGGACACACCTCTCTGGTGGCTAGAAAAGTGTACTGCTTTTAAGGCTTTTAGTTTTCCTCCTACTCTCCTTCCTATTCTCTTGGTGTCCTTAAACTGATGGGAACAAAGGGCTAGTGCACATCAAAGCAAACTGGCTGGCTGCCACCGCTTCTGCCTGGTGTCCTTCACCCAGCCTATTGATGTAGCTGAGCTGGAAAAATGCACTGTCTCTTTCTGTTCTGCATTTAAGAACAAGAGTAGAGGCTGGAGAGCCTCATTTGAATGTGGAGCTTCACCTCAACACACAGAGCTGAAGGTGGCTACAGGATCTAGGTACTCACAGCAAAGCAATGTCATTACAGGATTGTACGACGTCCACACCAGAGAGTGGGTAGAACAAAAAAGACTGATTAAATAAAGGAATACATACATAGCTTCCCAAACCACTATTTTTTTATAACTAGCAAAAATTATTACACACCAGTATTTTGTGTAGCACAGTATTTTTTGGTTAGCGTATTGCACATAGAGTATTTTGATTGTATTTCCTTTTTGTGACTTGATATTTTATACTGTTCTTGCCTTTGTGTCTCTGTCTGTGCAGCTGCAACAAGCAATCTCCTGCAGGATCAATAACATTTTCTGATGCTTATTCAAGGAACCCAAGGGCACTTTACATAAAATCAAAAGTCTAAAGTCAAATACCAAAGGAATATGTGGCACTTCAAGTACTTTTTAAGGATGTGCAGAGATGGGGCGATGGGCGGAGAGAATGGGGGCAGCAGCATTAAAGGCTCTGTCCCAACCGGAGTGCAGTCTAGTGTGGGGGACAGAGAGGAGGCCCGGGTCTGTGGACCTCAGAATCTTAAGATGAGGAAAGAGGGTCCGACCAAGGGCAGCAAGGGCATGGAGTGATTTGTAGGTGAGGAGGAGGATTTGTCTGAGACACGGGACTTAACCAGACGTCAGTGCAGGTGCATAAGGGTAGGGGTGGCGCCAAGATTTAGTAAACAACAGACAATCTGGGCAAAAAAAAAGCCACTTACAGTAGAGGATGGCAGGCGGCGGGTGCTGTGTGGACACGGGGCAGTTCTCCTCATCACTGTTGTCACCACAGTGGTTGAGCTGATCGCAGACCAGCGAGCCAAGGTCCAGACATCGACCATTAGTGCACAGGAACTTGCACTCTGAGGAGGCACAAGGAAAGGAATGGTTAAAATATATTTTACTGAATTTTAAAAATAATACTTACCAACCCCAGATTTGTTCTCAAATGCAAACGAAGCACTTTTTTGAGGCTGATCTCATCAATCACAAAAGCTGTGGCTTCCCTGATTGCAAATTCTGAATATTTTAAAAAGTTTATTTACAACTCACTGTTCAATAGTGTTCTACTCTACCACCAAAAAAACCTGTGAAAAACATAATTCTGTGTGGGGTCTCGGTCAAAGACTTCAGGCATGAATGCCTGGGAGTAAACATGCATTTTGTCTCAATTTGCTCCGTTTGCATCATGTAAATTCAACCCGAAACCAAAACTGACCTTTTCATCTTGTTAGTTCATGACCATGGTTTAACAAGCATGATTAATCAGACCATTACCACATAAACATTTCTTCCTTCTCTTAATCTTTGGTTGGAGTGTAATGACTTGCCTGCCTCCAAGGCTTTCTCTACTCAGTTAAATGTAACTTCTAGGACATGATGGGTGAGGCATCAAGCAGGCCGTGACCATAATAACTACTTAAACTACATGAAAGGCTTAGCATACACAGAACACAGAAAATCTATGGTAAAGAATCATATTGGAGAACACAGTAGTAAAAGTGAAATGAAAGTGCCCATTCTGTCATACCTGAACATACATGTGAGCAGCAAGGAATTCTTCCTCTGCATTTAATCCATTCACCAAGTAACACAGCACATGGGGAGCAGTGTGTGGGGACACTACCTTGCTCAAGGGAGCCTCAGAGGTGCTCAGTAGCTATGGGAATCGAACACACGACTACCTGATCACAAGGTGAACGCTCTAAGCACTAGGCCAACAACCGCTAGGCTACCAGCGAAATTACGATGTGCTTTCTGTTTCACACTGATTTTTGAGGCCTACATGTTTAAAGATTCAATCAGCAAGCATTATTAGAGGTTACACCTAAAAATGTTAGCATGCTAAGTGCAGAAATGGGAAGGGTACATAAACCTGGGCAGAAATATTACTCATTTTATATGGAGGGCTGACCACACTGTTGCGGTGCTGCAAATCAAAGTCGGGGGGACCGCATTAAACGCACACCTCGCCTAAAGCTCCATCCACATCTACCACAGCATTCATCTTTCCTGAAACCAGCAGAGTTCTCCACAGAAAGCTGTTTATAATCTGTCTGACCCCAGATCCAGGGACAAGCTCCTAATGACACGGCCCTTTTCTCCTCCAAATAACACAACAGCTTGTTCTTCACTGGTCTAGACAGAGGGAGGAAAGAAAACAGAGGTCCTATTTAGAGACCAAAGCAGCATGACCATTCCCCACGGCAGTGCCTCTCTGTCCGCCTGCCTGCCTGTCCATTAGTCTGTCTGTCTGTTTGAGGGGAAGACGACTGCAAAACCAGTGCTCTGCCCAGGCTCTCCCACCTGCTTGGGTGTCTCACTCATGATTTGCTGCACACAAAAAGTCATTTTTCCTGCTCCTTGCACTGTGCATGTTTAATTTTTTTTAAGGTTACGGTATGATTTCAGACATTGCTGTTGTCTTTTAAAAAGGGTTCCACAGAGCACTACTTACAGATATATCATATATCATCAAAAATGTGTTTCCCTCCCTCTCTTTCTGTTTCTCTCTCCATATAGAGAGAGAGAGTGAGGTGGAGACAGACAGAGACATGATAGAGTGACAGAGAAATAGATAAAGAGATATATGATAGATAGAGATATAGAGATAGAGATATAGAGATATAGATATAGTCTTCCAGATCTTGACTTCATAGTTCTCCTTAACTTAAATGGCATGTAATTTGTCATGTAAAGGAACTGACTACATCTGAATCGGATTAAGGCCTATTGTGTAAGAAAATTAGGAATAAAAATAGCACTAGCATAATGACCCATGAGCCCAACCTTTTGCGCATGGCACATTTTATGTGAGTTATTCCCCCCAATATATAAATATACACTGGGGGAAAAAAAATAGACAATGCATTACATTTTGTATAAATACTTCTAAAGGTCATTCCATGCAAAGAAGGTGTTAACCTCTTTTCACATGGTAGATGGAAAAAAAAAAACAGAATCTATATCAACATTATTTGCAACCACAAAAAGATGGTCTGTCTAAGATGATACAAAGTGATGAAACGCCAGTATGATGACCTGAATCTGTTATGATACTTTCAGAACATAATTATTGTTAAAGAAGTGTCATTTTGATGTCACTGGTTCATTCATAAAGCAATGCTTATTTGCATCTGAGCTGGTGCCAATGATCCAAGGCTGAGCCTATTCAAAGCTGTAGTATAATGCAGACACTTCACTATAAACTGCTTAGTCGAGTCGAGTTGTTCTGTTAAGAATAGGACCACTTCACATCAGTATCATGAACTCGTCAAAAGATAACTGCTTAAAGTCATATTGTAATTAGGTCAATATATGGCAGGATCACAAATTAACACTTGTAAGAGCCAATGCTGTAACTGTATATCCAATGGTATAACACTTTTACACCCCAATTGCATTTAGAAACTGTTAAAAGATTAAAGTGATCATCCAAATGAACACTCAGCTGATTCCAACCGTTGCTTGGACAAGTCAAATAAAATGACAAGTTTACTATTGGACAAAATATGGATTAACACTAGACATTCTAGAGCTTTCAACTGAGTCTGCATGGCTGATTAAGAATATCAGCTGAATGTGGGATACAGGTTTACAGTGTAATAAGACAGAAAATGCCATCTTCAGCATTAAGTCACATATTTGCAGAGCAGTCAGTCATTAGTGGGTCCTTCTGTCAGAGTTGTACCACTTCACATATACGCCCCCATGTACACGGTTTCAATTCCTTGTACTGAGTGACCTTGGAATTTAAGGGAACAACGAGGGCACACCACAGAAAAAGTCACAAGAACGAAACAGACCGTGGTTTTAATGAGCGTGATAAAAATACACCTCAGGAATTCTCCTTAGATATAAAAAGAAGATCCAGACCAAAACACAATGCTGGCCTTGGAAGAAACTGCTAAATCTAGTTAAGGAAATATACTGCAGTTTTTTCAGGGCCCAAACACCTTCAACTGCAACAGTTATGAGTTTTGTGAAAACTTCTAGGTAAGGGTGAAACAACTGAACAGAGTGAAATAAACTCATTATCAAACCTCAGTATTTTGTGGTTCACAATAACAGTACAGTGGGTCCTCGTGTTATAATGGTCTTGACATAAGACGTTTTGAGTTTATGATGCTCACTCCCTCTAACACTTGTACTTATGGATTATGTGGGTGAACTTGTTTGGCCTCGTGGGGTGGAAAAACATGCAGTAATGTGGCGTATGACAAAGGGAGTTTTTCTTCTCCTTTTTCTGTGGCTTAGTTTTGTTTTTAGTATTTTACAACTGTATCAGAATAGGTGGGTGACTTAGGCTAGTGTGTGTTTCGCCCAACACCAAAATTCAGGTTACATCAATTTTGAAGGAACGGATCTGTGTTGTAACTGGAGGACCCCCTGTACCTGTATTATACAAATACACAAGCAGCTAAAAGTGATGGTAAAACTTCCGTCTAAACATTTAGGGTCATAATTACCAACAGAAAATTTCAATAAATATTTATATAGAATGATTCTTGCAATACTGAGCATTTGAAAAAAAAAAAAAAGTACTGATGTAACAATTCAACAAAGAAAAATGGCAAATCCAAGACATTACTTGAGAGCTCCACTGGACATCTTTCCACAAAAATGTGTTAAACTAATCTGCTTTTGAAGTGCTTATTGGTGTTTACGTTAATGTAGAATAACCGTCATGAACCCAATGCCACTTTATGTTCAAAATCGAATAATTTGTGGGCAAAGGACACACTGGACAAACGACTCAGTTTAGTTCTGTCTGGAGGATTATAGTGGCGCTACAAGCATAATTAACCAGCCACATAAAATGTTCCATAGTGTTTCAATGGACCATTAGAACATTCCCTCCTCCTTGCAGTAACAGTGTTCTGAAGTGCTCATCTCATCTAAGGCGTGGACCTACTTTGCCCTGCCAGACATTACGCACTTATTGCTGATACTCCACCCTCCCAAATGATTCCACTCTGATTATGTCAACATGGGTTTTCATGGGTGCATGTCAATATCTAACCCGGCAGGCTTTCCAGTTACTGCCCACCACTATGGCCATGGGACTACTGAGGCAAGTACCTCATCGATTTCACTGAAACTGAAAGGTGAAGTTTACAGCATCTTCAAACATACATTAGCAACAATCAATTCTAACTGAAGTGAATATAAAGGCAACCTGCCGAAAAGTCTCTTCATATTAGTGGGTTTGTCAATTTCAGCCACGCTCAGTGGTAACAGGTGCTTTCTCCGTAGATGAACAGAAAACAGCACAACAGATTTCAGTGAAAAGTTCAGAGCCTTTCAACACAGCACCAGCGTCTAAGTCAAATTCAGAGTAAACTTTATTTTAATCCCAGGTATATATACACACACACACACATGTACATAGTGAGACAAATATGTGTAGTTCCAGATTTTACATCTAATAATATGTGGGTAAAGGTCACACTGGGCAAATGACTCTGTCCAGAGGTACTACAAGCATAATTAACCAATCACATAAATTGTTTAATAGTGTTTCAACAGACTGTTAGCAATCACCCCCTTTTCATTGTAACATATA
The DNA here is from genome assembly GCA_037832545.1 of Rhabdalestes septentrionalis. Taxonomy (NCBI): domain Eukaryota; kingdom Metazoa; phylum Chordata; class Actinopteri; order Characiformes; family Alestidae; genus Rhabdalestes; species Rhabdalestes septentrionalis. The sequence goes on along the minus strand of JBBMFX010000007.1, from coordinate 8,388,388 downwards.
TGGTCAGACACTTGTGGAGTAGAGTTCAGGCTGTTACAGCTGCAAACTGCGGCTTGATGTCATATTAAACCCTATGGATAAATAATGGGATGTCACTTAAGCTCATATGCAAGTGAGGGCACACTCGCACACTCATCCCTGTGCTGGGTTGTCCATGTTTGAAGTTGGCACATAGCAAGGCAATCAGACAACGCACCTAAACAGAATGCTTCAGGCCCGGAAACGCAAAACATTATTTAATAAGAAAAATTAATAATAAAAATATACATTTTAAATTTTGTAACATTAACGTAAATTCAGCTACATTTCCATATCAAAAATGTACTGTAAAGAACACAAAGAAAGCGTGTCCTGGGATGGTGAAATACTGCTATACTCAGAGGTGGGAGGTTTGAAATGAGCCAATCTGAGAATATTTACTTCTCTTTGCTGCTGATTGGCTGCTGCCCTGTGAAATATCTTGCGCGGCTCTTGAGTGTTTCTCTGAGTGTTCTTATGATTTTTCTTTTGTTCTTTTAAAAACTCTGTATTTTAATTACTGTAAACTAATTGATCATTGTAATATAGTTTTTTTACACTCTAGCACTGCAGAAGACAGCGGTTCAGTGTACACCACAGTATGGATTCACCTTTACATTTACTTAAAGGGTAATGTATTAAGCTGAATTTTAAATGAAGCTGAAGTGTTTTGGGAGCATTTCTGGGACATTATTAGGATTACCCCATATATACGCATGTTTATCACTATACATACTCCAAGATCTGTGTGTGTGTGTGTGTGTGTGTGTGTGTGTGTGTGTGTGTGTGTGTGTGTGTAATATATATATACACTGAAAAGGGGGTATATATATATATATATAAATAAATAACATTACACACACACTCACTTGTATACTGCTTGATTAGGGAAAAACTCAACTATTTGAGGCCACTCAATCATTCTAGATAGACAAATAGATAGACTGATAGACATTGGGCCTTTACTGGGCAGACTGAGAGGAGTGTTTTAGTATGCTGCTCTGTATCTGCTTGACTCTCCCACTGCATTCCATTCTAGGCAGGGGAGAAAATACACAGCCTGCTGGAGCGAGGGAGTGGGAAAAGCAGGGCAGGAAAGGGGGACAGTAATGGGAAGAAAAGGGTGTAGCATCATAACAGACGGAGCCAAATAAAACCGAGGAATGTGAAGAGAGAACTGCACACCTGCACAGCGAGCTGGGAAAAATGATAAAAAGAACAAAGAGTGAAGAGAGAACAAGAGAGCAAGAGGGAAAAGGAGAGGAAGTGTGGGAGGGAAGGGAGTAGCCAGTAAATAGTTGAGGGACTTGAACTGAACTTGGCTTCCCGCAACATGGAGAACTGCCAAGCCTAAACGACATTTCCAACCACTCACATGGCCTTATTCAATCGCACTCTGCAAAATATTTTAGCAGTTGCAAACCTGAAACACTTAATGTCAGAGTTAGGTATGTAAATGAGTATCAGTACAATTTAATTCACTGGAGCAGGCAGCTTTGCTCCACAGAGCAGCGCTTGACAATACTCAAACTCTTTAACAAGGGAACAGCTACTCCTCTAACTGCTACAGTGGGTACGCATGAGAATTAAACATCCATGTGATTTTGAACAACGTGTAAAGGATCTGTCCTTTGTTTCTGCCAAAAGTGAGTAGATTCCCAAAAGGAATACTTTTCAGTGCTATGCTGTCTATGCACAGCTAAACCAGAACAACAATCTACACAGTCAAAAATTCTATCAAGACTGTTTATTTGTCACACACACGGTGCACGTAAATTTTCAAATAATGAAAAAAATACATGTGGAAAGGCTTAACTGAAGCAATCAAAATACATCTTCCAAAATACTGCACCTACAGAAAACTGGTATTACAAATAGAAGCATTTATTATGAATATAATAATATTAAGCACTAGCTCACCTGCTATATTGAGTGTTTATGTGAATGTGATTGGCTAGCAAGCTCATGTTCCAGATGTTTCTGGAAGTTTTAGGGAATCAATGCATTTCTAAAAATATTTTCTTAATGCACTTTGTCACTTAAGTGCAACTAGTTTGCTCTTATAATATTTCAAAGCAGGATTATGAAGGCACACAAAGGAATTCCAACACAGTATTTTGTGTAGTACTAAAGCGACTGCTTCAAGGTGTTCATCTTCATGTTCATCATGTTCTGTTTTTTGCTAGGGATGAGTCAATGCGGCATAAGGTAACTGGTCCTATACAGGCCAAAATTACAGAAAAGGATTTTGGAGAACTCCTGAAATTTCACAAAAAAATGCTTAACTAAATTTGAGCAAAAAGCCATAATGACACATGCTCAAAAAGCAAAGGCTGGAAGTTCCTCCTCTCAGATGATTTATGTAAGCTCTTCTCTATAGTTCGCTCTCTTGGAAAAAACAGCCCTGACTCTGAATGTGGAAATCAATTTCACCTTCAAAAGGAGAAGTTTTCCAAATCCTTTCTTCAAGAAAGGGAGGACTTTTATCTGGCCAGATTCTGTACAGACTGTAAGAGCAGTACGAAGTCTCTTTACATGTATTTACTCAGAATAGCTTGCTGATCAGGCATTAGCACAAGCAAGATTTTAGGTTCGTCTCTGAGGGACATTTTAGAAACTGTGATCTTGATTACTACACAATCAGCTACATCACCACACAAGAGCCTCTTCCACATCAGGACATTCAGGTGTGTATCATTTCATCAGCGACTGGCTAATTGCCAGCCAGGCTTCACTTGAGTGCTGAGAGAACACATAATGTGATTAGTCTTCAAGGTGAATTGGGAGAAATCTTGCATCAGCACACCCGAATTCCTTCTAGTGTATCTGGTTGCTTCATGTGAGAACACACCCTGTCTGCTTGCTTTCCTGTCATGCTTAGATAAAGCCCTCAACACACTGGCACATGTGACTGCTTTTCTTAAACTTGTGCCTGGAGAGAATGCAGTAACTTCTAATGTCTCCAAATGAGCTGAAGAGGACAGCATTTAATAAAGTTGCCTGTCAATCAACCTTGTAATGCAAGCTTTTGGCTCAGACAAATGAAAGCTGTAGTGAGCCACACTCGCGGCACGGACTGACACCGGTCTTACCCCATTATTAAACAGGCCCAGCCAAATGTCGACCAGCTATGAGAAGATATAGGTGTTGCTATATAACTGGTAGGTTAACTTTGCTTCATTTTTTGGCAAAAATAATATACTGTGTCTATGTTCAAACATAGAGGATGTTCAGACCCCAAGCCCAGCGGGGAGCAGCATCTAACGTAACTAGGCTTCTAATCTCTAGCCACAGTGGGCTTTGATCACAGAATTGACTGGTTCTTAAAAGTTTCGGCAAACCAAATTGTTCATTTTGGGTGGCATTATTGAAATATACAGCCCATAATAAATCATCTGTCATTTCATTGATGAGGAAAAAACAGCTTTAGGTATGCTTGCCGAAATAACCAACACCCAATAGTGTTGTGCAAATACCTAGTTATAAAATGCACTACTACTACTACTACTAACAAAAAATGTACAGCAATACTACTCCAATATCAAACATCGGATGCCTCATTTGCTTAACAGAAAGCTCTACTAGCAAGCCTGAAAAAAATTCTTGGGGAAGTAAGGCACCAGATATCCCAGGCCCTCAAATGTTGCATTTGAAGCACACTCCGGTTGCCAAACTCTGTCTATATATGGGCTGTATGTTCTCACTGGTATGCAGAGCAGAAACACAAGCCATATTCCATGCACTGCGAGACAGCATCTGTTTGCCACCATCCTCTAAAGTTTGCTCACGCACTCAGTCATCAAGCACAGCAGGACTAGACTACTACTATGCTAAGACCTCACAACGATTCAATTATAATTCTGTAGGAAACAATCTGCTGCATCATGAAAATCTCAAATTTCACCACAGTTGGATGTAATTCCTTTGGCACCATTCAGAAACACTGATGCAATATACATTTCCACAATAGTGGTATCCAGACATTATAAACAATACAAGCCTTTTATGGAATTTAACTATATTTATTGATTAGCTACAACCAATTGTCGCGAATAAAATGTAGCAGCAATATCATCCTAAAATGAATCCATGTTTACATATCTAATCAACACTTCATTCTGGGTAGTCTGTGTGGCTCTAGAACTCGTGGGGAGAGAAAGTCTTCGGAGTTGCAATGGCCTCGCTCCTGGCACTTGCACTCTACGCTGGGTTACAGTAGTACAGTAACCTTGAGACCAAAGCAGCTTTGATCCCAGAGGCGATAAAGCCTATGTTTATCTCTCATGTGCTTAGTTTGCCTGCCTTTTTTAAGTTTAGTATACAAGCCAGTGTGTGTGTGTGTGTGTGTGTGTGTGTGTGTCGCTAGGTGACAGGCGCTTGCTGAACTGGGTGATCTATTATGACCAGTTCTTTGCAAGTTTCCAGGTGGCCGTGTGTCATATAGCTTTCCCAACACATCAGTGTTTATTTGATTTGACAATTTTTTTCTACAGATCAGCATAGAAGCATTTATTCTGACATTCTGTTCATGTGCTTATTGGAAAGCCTTCTCAGGTACAATACGCTGTTGATTTCACTCTTTGCATGCTGCTATTCTGCTTGATTTTTCAACAGAGGTCTTCAGTTAGGTTATTCCTATACCGTTCTTTATAAAGATGATGGAACAAACGAGAATACTGCTTTGACGAGAGTGTTTAAGTATTCAGTAATGGATTCAGTCAGGCCCTCCCGACATTCAACTTTGACAATGAAAGTGAACCTAAGTGCGTCCTCAGTCGTTACAGCACTGTTGAGAGAAAACTCAAAGCAAACAGATTATCAGGTTTCTCTGATTCGTATATAGTTATCCTCCTATCAAAGGCCTTCCAAGCCTTTAGTCCTGAGGGAGATGTGGGTGTGTGCATCCATGTTACATCCCTCATAACTGAATCTGAATTAGAGATGGAAAATTGACTTTGCTTTAATTTAGTAAATCAGACTTGTCTATATGGCATCACTGCTATTTTCTCAATATTTTACAGTGGCTAATTTAACTTTGAATTAAAAAATGTGAATCACTGAAATATTTGAATATATATAAACTAATATGTGAAGAAGTTTAAACAAAACCTAATGCCAAAATCGGTATGATTATTGTTTTCTGTCTGAATTCATCAGTATGTTACAGCTGTTGGAGGCTATTACAGAAAAGCTAAAAGCTACATGCTAGGAAGTGAAGTGATGAATCACACCTGCATTAAGGCTAGCAAGTTAGGCAAGTACAGGATATTCAAGCATATTCACACCTCTGCATTGCATAGGAAATATGACTGGTTAGAGGGTTCATTTGTAGACTATGTCAAGACGAATAAAGTGACAATTATTAACAAACAACCTGCTTTTATTTATATACAAACGTAATATTTAAAGTCTGTGTTTATGTTGACCATACATGCATAGTATGATAATTAAACAAACAGTTTAGAGGTAATGTGCCCATGTGATCTGAACCCTGAGTAGTAAACCTATACTTTTTAAACTTGCAGTTGTAGATCACGTGTTTGTGCATCTCTGAAGTAACTTCCCCCAGGGCCTGAATTCACAACTTCGTTACACTGTCACACATAGTGTGTCAGCCACAGTACAGTCTTCTACAGTGCAGACTTCACTGCAAAGAGGTCCATTACTCAGAGGTCCATATTAGCTAGAGTAACAGTAAATAAATTCATTTATATTCATCCAGTTATTCATTTAACTGGGTAATAGTGAGTGAAAGTTGGTATGTAAAAAAATAGCAAATTCAGGTAAAGCTATAGAAAGAGACTTAAGTTTAATATAACAGTAGCACCCCATTCTGAAAATAATATAGTTAAAGGACTCTGCATTAAAAAAAACAAAGAACAATGTATTTGGAAGTCATACTATGGTTCTAGTTTTTAGTAAATGTTGCTAAACAGTCAGTACAGACATATAAGGATTTACAAACACATTTCTTTTTATAGAACTTCACTTTCTAGCCCACACTCAGAAGCCTTACCTGTGAAAGCATTTGTGGCCGGTAGGTCAGCCTCCTGCATACTGCTCCTCCAGCACAGTGCGTGTCCGCTGTTAACCGGTCCGATCCAGTGAGGGCTGCTGGAGACGACACAGCCACCGCGCTCCCATCGTCTTCACCTCAAGTGTCCACAGCTCTCCCAGTCCGGGTCCAGTTCCAGTTCCGCTATGTCTCAGCCGCTGACCCCTTCATAAGCAGCGGCGTGCAAGAAAGGCTAGAGGAGCCCAGGGAAGGGGGGAAACGACGCAGTGCACACAGACACAACGTGTCTATTCCAGTGAGGTCAGGAAGGGGTTGCCTTGGCAACCAACACGCCTCTCTTCCAATTAACACTGTTACCCCCCCAGCCAGAGCACATAGGTCATGACTGCCTTACAGAAAGTGAGAGAGAGAGAGAACGAGAAAGAGAGAGAGAGAGAGAGATCCAGACAGCAGACAGGTAGATCTGTTGGCTGATGCAGGTGTAGCTCTCAGGTGGAGGCAGGTGTGTAGTTGTTGGTGTTCTCAGGGGAATGAGGTCTGCTCAGCGCTAATCAGCATGCCAGCTCATCCCTCAGAGTGCAGCGTCAATACACTCACTTAGAGAGCGCTGGAACACAGTCACTGCAGTAGAGAGAGAGGCAGAGAGAGAGGGTGAGAGAGTGAGAGAGAAGAGAGAGAGAGAGTGAGAGGAGAGAGTGAGAGGAGAGAGAGAGAGAGAGAGAGAGAGAGGAGAAAGAGAGAGAGAGAGAGAGAGAGAGAGAGAGAGAGAGAGAGAGAGA
>JBBMFX010000007.1:8365747-8380968 GCA_037832545.1 Rhabdalestes septentrionalis | reverse complement strand
GAGAGAGAGAGAGAGAGAGAGAGAGAGAGAGAGAGAGAGAGAGAGAGAGAGAGAATCAAACAAATGACACTAAAGGACACTAAAATCGACAAGCTAATTATACAACAACAGAAGGGCGGTTGATGTGTCTGAAGTGGAAAGATCAGGCCTTTGGTATGGTGATGATAATCTAAAAACTGCATAATGTGAGTGATGATGCTTAAGAACATTGTTAGCAGGACAGTGTAACTGAGCTGTTCACCTGAAAACTACTACTAAAATTGTCTTTTGGAAGGTTTGCCATAATTGCTCTGAGGCTGAAGTTGATGAAGTTGATCATTCCCTCAACAAACAGAGAAAAATCCAGTATTCAGAAGCGCATAAGCAAGCCTATACTTACTGCAATGTGCAGTCTGGCCTTTAATGACCCAAAGAGCAATTAGGGGTCTCAGCAGGCGACCGGCTACCCGCTCCGCCGTAGCGGTGAGTGCTCAATAGGCCTAGCCTTGCCAAGCATGTTCCCTCACCTCACATGAACCACACCGCCCAGCTGCATGGGGAAAAACGCACTCCAACACAGACACTGCCTCAGAGGAGCTCGCGGAGCCTTGTTCAGCCCAACCGCATCCAAATCAAACACACACACACACAATCGTACTCAGGAGTGTACAAACAGACCCCAAGGCCATTTAAGGACACCATCGCTACATTCTGGAAAGATCAGGTCAAACTACTACAACTTAAGTGGACACAGTGGTCCAAAGTGTTTCCATAACTCAGACGAATCTCGGGCAGGATTCTTATATGTGGGACGGTGGGTCAGCATATATGCTGTACACTACCAGTGAAATGTTTTTGTGCACCACATATTTTTATCACTTATCCATTTATTTAATTAACTGAAGATTTCTATTATTAAACTGTGGTAACCTGTTGAGTGGTGCAGAGTTAAATTCACAACACAGACAAACTATAGAGGCCACACATTTGAGCCCAAGGACTAAAGAAAAAAAGTAAGTTTTGAGGATACTATGAGATAATATTTGATGTACTGTGTTAATGTTTAAACAACTTCATGAAAGAGGCTAGCTTAACAGAATGCTAGCTACAGTAAATGTAATGCTGATTCTTCTGGCACCTTGCCAGATGGCTTTATGTAACCATACAAGATTTTATACATAATATTTTGAAGGCCATCTAACTACCTACATATATGCTTTGTACTCAATTAGTTTGTACTCAATTTATTTTTTTTTTTTACACATTTCATTGTCATCTCAGTCAACAGAAAATGCCACATACACTATCCAGTGAGTGGAGGCCTTTTTCACGAGCTAATGTCGATAATTCCAAAATTCCTGAACAAAAAGTTCCCACGGAAAGTTTCTAGAAATCTACCTGGAATATTCTGCCCCTTCGCAACCCTAATGACAATCGAGTTTTTAAGAACTGTGTGTAATGGTGAAAGTAGTTAACACATGCATTTTATATATTTCTCACACCCACACACAACGTATGTGATTTAATACATGCCATGGGTAATTATTCTTCCAACAAAGCAATTTTATCAAAATAAATGAGTCCTGTGCTCATATCACGACTGAAACAGAATTTTATACATGTGATTATGTGAGAAGTTGATATATTCAGCAGCTGTGTTGACCTGATAATCAAAATAGTGTTTCTCCTTACATGTTAAAAAAATGTTTTCTGTCTAGAGCAATTTTCAACAGTGGGTGAATGTGATGTTAGAAGTCTTACTCAGTAACTCTTCCTGCTATTTTACAGAATTATTTCAGACTCCTGCCTAAACAGGCGGGATCAAAACACACCCCCCAGTGTGCAGGGAGTGTTATCCACAGTGGTACCCCTGCGTTTCTAACAGCAGCTCCACTGACAGAATCCTTGCTCTCACCCTGAAAACAGCAAGTTTAAAAGGAGACATATTATGCTAAACTCACTTTAGTTATAGTAGGTTTATGGGCTATACAAAACACTTTCATGAAGTTCTTTGCACAAATTCTCCTTCTCACATAAAGAGATCTCACCAGCTCTACTCTTGACAGTTTCAGTCCCTTTCAAAATGAGCCATTAAAGGGTTCTGTCACTTTTATGCAAATAAGCTGTTGCTGGCCACGCCCCACCCATCCCATGCTAACCCTGCGCATTTCACACGTGTGAAAATGGCAGAAAACAGAGGCGCTATCCAGCCCTATGTGTAGGGATTTGTGTTGTTCTTTGCAGCCAACAGCACAACCCTTCATGAGTGACTTGCCTTTGCCTGTAGCTATAGTGCTCGGCATCTTATGCATGCTCATAATACCAGCAGACAAAAGTACCGGATCTCGACAGATGAGGGGTGGTTCTATGCAAAGTTCCTCATATCTCGTAGAAGCATATGATTCCCGACACCACCTTTCAATTGATTCACAGAAAACGGATGTAGTAGAGCAGTAGAGACCCAAATGCAAGTACAAAAGAACGCAAAAAGGGAGTTCTGCATGATATGTACCTTTAAGAAAGCAATGTGTTTGACACTATAATGCACTGCATGTTACATCCAAAACATTCAGACATGATTTATGATTGATTGCTTATTATTTATGAAGACCTCAATTGTTCAGTTGCCCCCATTTAACCTATCTGCACGTAAAGGCTCTTCTCACTCCAGAGAGTCTTACAATTTAGTTTTCACATATTTGAAAACTACAGTCCACCACTATGCCCAAAGAAATTCTTAAAACTAACAAGTTTCCTCCTAGTCTTTTTAACTTTCAATTTTCAACCACTCATATTCAAAATGAATGTTGTACTTATGGTAGTTTTGCATCCCATTATGGTTTAGTTTAACATTTTCCATGCATCTTTAGTTGGCTTCCTTTATGGTAACATTACACTATACCGAAAGTGAGGGTTTCCTTTCAACAGTATTCCAATATTACATTGAGGAAAGTTATAAAAAACTTTCAAGAGGAGGCGTGAGGAAAATGAAGTTAAATAAATAAACAAAAATCAAAACCCATAACCCATTAATAGCAGTAGGAGGTTCTGACCCTAGCACTATAATATTTATATTACTAAGATATTGTTGTTTTATCTTTTTTGGTGCCAGGTCAGATGTGACTAAACTGAATCACTAGTCTGAATGGACTAGACTGAATCATCAGTCAGTAAAACTTTTATATCTTGGTTGGTCTCTAATGTGTAAATGATGGTATTCTGTACATTTTCTGTCAGTCATATGCTGTTAATGGATAGATCACAGGTTTTAGATGAAACACATTAAGGAAGCAGACAGAAATGCATTAGATCAAAAGAAAATCTCTCTCTCTCGCTCCTTTAGTTCCTCCTCTCTTCCTGTAGAAAACACATCAGCCCCATGCCTAAGAGAGCGCATGGAGTAAGATGATTACGCTATTCTCTCCATGTGCAGGCGTGCTGCCTTAGTGGATGTGTAATGTGATCGCAGTAGGGGGTCTGTCTGTCTCCCTGTGGCTGGTGAAATCAGGCTGAAGCTAATGTAGGCAAGGCTGCACCGAGCTGACTTACTCAGCCAGACGCCAAATCAATCGTACCAGCCAGCCTGCCAGCCAAGGTGAGACGACGGCTCGCCCGGGGGAGAGAGACAGAAGGGGAGGGAGGGAGAGAGAGCAGGAGGGACAGAGATAGAGGGAGGGAAAGGAAGGAAAATGCTGGAGACGGCAGGAGAAAGGGTAATCTTTGTTTTGCATTAAAAGCCGACACAGTTTGCTCATTAATCAATGTCGAAATGAAACAACCTCCAGGTCACGTTCCACCATCAGCAACAGGTTTCCCCAACAGGTATCCCACTGATGCTAATAGTAATAATATGCAGTCACTGGTAAACTACGTCCCCCCACGAGCAAATGTAGGCAATGTGTTAAAAATATTTTTTTGGAGTTTTGGTGGTAAAGTTCTTTACCCCCCTGGTTTACCCAAAGCACTGAAGTACCCAGGTGTTCCCTCCATAGCCCACCTGGAGCTCAACTGTGTAAAAGATAAAACAGCCAATGATGGCATGCTGCGATGATGTGCCACTCAACTTGTCTGGCAAAACACTTGACTCAGCTGGCAAACTGTGTGAAGAAGACTTAACCATCTGGATCACTAGGTGTTCCATGAAACCCATAATATTTTCAGTTCCAATCTGGACTACGCTTGGCAGTTGGATAAAGTGCTCAAGAAAACAACTACCAGTTACACAATTCTGGCCTCATGTTAACTCTGATAAGTGGTGAATTTTCCTCACGCGTTTGATGCCTTACCACGTATATATTTATGGCATTTATATATTTACTTGCAGTATGGTGGTGTTTTGGGGTGGCAAACAATGAAAATTGTTTGCTTAATACTTCAGTAAGAAGGACATTAGGACTTTATCCATGCTTAACTTCTACAAACCTAATTAAACTCTGGCCAGGCTATGGAATGTAGTATTACATAAAATGTTTAAATAAAGTACAATCATCATTTCAGTATTTACATCATCCTACTGGAATCACCAAAAAAAAATTACCATCACAAAATAAGAACACGCCTATATATTACACACTTCACTAAATGTAAGTAACCGGACTAAATCTACTCTTTCTAATGAAATACACAGGTATTCAGTTTGACTGTCAATATCATAATAATAGGTATACTGTGAGGTAGTTTATCACAATAATAATAGATATTGTCAAATTGTCAACCTCTAAACACCAACAGACTCTTCCCACCACGGCCTATTTTAACCACAAATCAGTAAAATAGACCATTGTCAGTGATGTTTGTTTAAATTATCCTGCTGATCTTTATCCTGCTGTTCTTTATGCTGCCAAATCAACCTGAAGCAGTAACTGTACAGATTCTGCACTGTATTAATCATCACAGACCTTTTTTTCTTCTTCTTCTTCTTTTTTTACATGCGGCAAGCAGTGCAGTAGCACGCACAGAAACAAAGTCCAATTTTGGTCTATGATTTTCTGCATGTCGTGACTGCCATTCTAGCACTTCCTAAACTTTTAAGTGCAGTAACTGAAAATGTGGTATTTACGGCAATTCTGCAGTACATTAAGGGTTACTTGGATGATTTCAAGGCCTTGTAGTGTCTATAGGTTATACAGTTTGTGCAGCTGTGGTCACTGCAGTGTGCGGTCAGGAACAGGTGTGTCAGTGAGCAGAGAGTGAAGAGAATGCGAGCGAGTCTGGTGATTTGGTAAGGCGTGACTGAGTTTTTGGCTGCCAGACTGGAAAAAGAATAAAGAACATCAGTATGAAAAAAGAAATAGAGAATGAAAAGGGAAAGAGCGGGGAAATATAAACCAATCAGACTGTTATCAGACAGGGAACAGATCTTAAAGCTGATGTGAGTTAAGCAGGAAAATGGGCAAGGATCTGAGAAACTTGGACAACGACCAATTGTGACGGCTAGACGACTCCAAAACAGCAGGTCTTGAGGGGTGTTCTCAGAATGCAGTGCTGCTAAAAGTGGTCTAAGCAAATGCAACAGGCTCATAGGTGCCAAAGGACAGAGAGCTCATGAGGACCTCTGTTTACTACTGAAAGCATTCACAATAGGCATGTGAGCATCAGACATGCATATTTAATACAGTAAGCGTCCAAAGAGCAACTGCATATAGTGAAAAAGTAATGTGATGTGTTAAAAAAATAAAGGAATCCCAAAGAGCTGGTAGCTGGGTAAATACAGTAACAATCCGATTTACAGTGATAAAAATACAGGGCTTTAAGAAGAACAAAACGAAAACCACGAGAACACTCGACAGTTTCGGGGGAATTTCTGGACTGCAACGGGGAGGAATGCCTCAATGGGATGCAGCCAATCAACAGCAGCATTTTCAAATATCCTGCCTTTGAGACACACATTCTCTTGTCTGGACAGTTCCAAAAAAGTATAGTTTTCTTTTATCTGGAAATGTAGCTGAATTTACATCATTATTTATATTACAAAATTAGTAAATGATATTTTTCTTAATTTAGCACTAAAACTCATGAAAAATTTTACATTGCCACGATAAAAAGCTGTGACGTCTGGGCCTTGTCACATTACTCCCTCGGTTCTCAGAAAACAAATGCAATAGACTAAAGCTGCAACCGCCAAAATAAATAAATAAATAAATAAATAAATACATGTAAAAATATATATATAAATTACACACACACACACACACACACACACACACATATATATATATATAGACTCAACAGATACACAGATTTCTATGTTATACACACACAGCAGGAGGACAGATGGGGGGTGGGGAGAGAGAAAGAGGGAGAAAAAAGCAGCGTGTGTGAAGAAGGCACCCTACCGAGCCCACACCCCTGCCTGCAGAAAAGAAATGTAGGAGAGTTCTTCATAACCTTCAATCTCTCTCTCTTTCTCACACACAAAGACACACACACATACAGAGAGAGAGACACAGAGAGACACATAGACATAACTCTTACTAACTGATCTGCTTTCAGCTCAGCCTCAACATGCACTTTCAATACTGAACCTTTAACACTGGAACAACTGCGAATATGAAGACGAAGTCGTCTACCAGGCGGTTCACTAAAAAAATATAAAAATCAGTCTAGGGTAGCTTGTGAAATTCTGGTAAAAGAAGGTCCTTTCTTGGGCATTTAAAATCTCTGTGAAAGATTCATGAAGAATTGTTGCCTATTTCACTGATATTCCTTGCATATTGTTTAACATTTGAATTTTGAATGATGCTGACTTTAACATCATTTGGAACATGGGCTTGAATGATTTTGAAGCCAAGGTTACATCAATGAAGTAAAGTTTTACAACAGCACAATTCATTATAATAACAATTACAGTGTTCTTGGCTAATTTCTTATGTTAATATTTAGATCTCATTTCTCTCTCATTTTTTTAACAAGTGATGTGTAGTAAAATGTGACTGAATCTTTTTACAGCAAAAGCTACAGCCAGAACAAAGTTAGACCCACTCGCTAAAGTCAGAAACACGACAAACATGTGACTAAGTACTTTAGCTCCATCCCTGCAGTCATTTTTCCAAAGTAGTATTATATTCTTACATATGCACACAAACACACACGTCACACATTATAAACAATGTTTCCTAGGTGCCTTTTAAGTTAAGTCAAACAGATCTGGAAAACATTATTTATTGCCTAAATGTTTATCTTGTGTTGTAGCTTTGCTCACTCAATATTTATTCAAATGATGTGAATGATGTGTTGAGTTCTCACATACATAGACACACACTCAAACCAAAGCACTTAAGATAAAGGCAAATGAAGAAATATTTCATGTGGTGAAATGTAAAAACTAGTTACACATTAACAAATAAACAAAGATTACTCGTGTTACACAAATATACTGTAACATTTTTTCCTAACTCCAATAAGCTACTTTTGACTCTCTTTAATAGCTGTATACTATGACCAAGACCTGATAATTATAGAAGTGCTTATATAATATCTAACGAATTATGTGCATAGAAAAACTGTTAGATTCAATTATTTGTGTGGTAAATGTTTCTGACCTGAATCACAAGCATGTTTGTTTTTCTTTTTCTGGTTTAACCAAGTTTCTCTGAAGCTTTACCACATTACTTACTAAAACATTCAGGCTAACTGGATAAAAGTGCTACAAACATCGATTAAGCCTTTCAGGCTGTAGGTTAAGTGATTTTGCTGATCACATTTCTCAGTGGCAGCCCACCACATGCAAGTCTTTGCCATCGTTGCAAAAACGGAAACAAAACAAAAAAAACCTCCTCACCTCCGCTCCTGAAACAATAAAAAGGAAATCCCAAAAAAAAAAAAAAAAAAAAAAAACAAATCAACATTTACACACCATCATTGCTTTGGAAGACATTAACAGTTCAGAGAAGCCTAGGGTGATCTTCACCACAGAGCTCAGATCCGTTCTCCGAGATCCAGAGTCCGTTTCTGGGCGAGGGGGAAACAGACCTTTTCGAAGACAGCACAAAGTAGGACAGGCAGTACAGTAAGAGGCACGTGGAAGGGCCTTGTGAAAGCTTCAGCATTGTTCCTGCCTCAGCCGATGACATCAGAAACACTGTTACGGTCTACTGCCTCACAGCCAGACACACGGCCTGCTCTTACACTGCTGGAGTTTTCTGCTCTCCACTGCCTTCAGCTCTGCTCCCTCTGAAGATTGGACCCTGGCTGAGGTGGGTAATACCAGGGGTTACCAGGACTGAGGGGCACATCAGAATTTGGCAAGGAGTTTGCTAAATGTAAGCGACAGAGTGGTAGGTCAGAATGCTTGATGTCAAACAATAATGCATCTCTCTTTTATTTATATTATATATAGATACATACACCATTCAGATATAGATCCCATTCAATGCTGCCTCAGTACTTTCTGGTCACCAAAGCTGCTATAGTTGTGTAATTAACACTCTTTAGTTTTAGTTAAGTTAAAGTACTAAACAGTGCAGCTTTGTACAGGAATGGACCCCCACCACTTTTGTTTTCTCTCACACCTCCCTCCCTCGGTCAAAGGCAATAAGACAGCGCTGCGGCAGGGCCTGGTCCCATCTGCTACTGATGGCGTAAATTATTCTTTTTTTACATTCCAGTGGTGTATGACTGTTATAGAGATGAGCACAAGTATATTGGACACACACATGAGACAAAGGACCATTATGTGTTTATAACCACACACCACAGGTTTACGCAGGCTTATGTATTACTCAGATCTGGTTCATGGGTTTTTGTTATGTTTTTTTTAAAAAATTTTAATTGAAAAGTACATTCAAAAATAATAGCCCCCCGAACGGATTATAAAGATTATAAAAACCCGTCCAGATTCACACCCTCAAAAACACACACTCTCCAAGCTCACTCAGCTCCTTGCTTTATTTTTACATCCATATTTGTATGAAGTGGGACGATGAAAGAATACATGATAAAACCTAAATCATTGCACTGGGTCCATTATGACTCCATCCATCATCCAAAAAAATCTCAGTATTCTGTTTAAGTGAATCACATTCCTTCTGACAGTAAGTCATTTTTCTTGTTCACGATCTCACACACACACACACACACAGCTTTTTCTTATCATTTCAAATCAGCTGTTGGAACTCCAGACAAATCAATGACAAGCCCATCAGGATGCCTCCCCGCAGCGTCTAGACAGCCAGACCTTTGCTGCTCGGCAGTCTGTGCTGGCACACGCAACAGAGGTCACTGAGGTGAAGGCTGCCACACGTGACCCCATCCAGAGAGAACAGCGCTCGGAATGGAAATGAAAGCCAGCACTAGAATCAACCACAGACAACGGGAGAGACTCGTATTTCAGTGACTAATGTGCTGTGCTGATAGTCTTTTCTCTGCACTGCTTATTAGGGCTGTCCCAATTAATTACAATTACTCAATTGGAAAAAAGTGCATTCCTGATTAATCAGCTTAGTGATTAGCTCACGGTGTGAATGATCAACAGGGTAACAGCAAGATCTTCTAAAACTGGGTTCAGCTCTGAAATTTCTGCACACATAAAGCTGTTAACTCTCAAGCTGATTTTGATTTATAGCACACATGTTCACATACGTCCGTTTATCAGATACGGAGGCAGGAGTCTGGCAGGATTTCAGCTCTCTGGACTCCAGTGGTGATATGGACATGAGTTAAAGAGGTAAATCTTTCAAAATCTTTGCTAAGCAAGATTTATCTCTTTAAATCTTTTCCATTGTTATTTGAGCTGTTTTACTGTACCTGTAGCCACGTTCTTGTTTAAAGTCAAGGAAATAAGCAGATCCGGCCTGATATTGCAGGGTTTGATGCCATTTTTTATCCATTTTTAGGGGCATTTCACAAGAATCAGGTGAGCATGTCTATGATCTCCGTTTTTAAATGTATTCTCAGGTACGCTGACAAGATGAGCTAGTGAAGACACACTGCATCCTCAAGCTAAGTGTCATTTAGCATTCTCTTGCATTGGCTTTCTAAAGAAATGAGCAGCCTAGCAGATTTGGCACTCACTCTCACATAGACTTGTAATAGTCAAGATCATCTGGTTTTATAATTAAAATAAATCAATCATCTTCAAACTGCAAAAAGTGTCGCAAATCCTAAATAATTCTGCTGTGGTTTAAAGGCATAAATAAAACAAAAGTACTTGATTTTACTGCCTATTAAAGAACTGGGTGTTAAGGTTGGCTAACTTCGAAGAAACATTCCAAAAGATAAATATTTTTGCACCGACACCGGTTTTATCACAATCTGCAACCATGTACATCATGGACCACGGACATTTCATTTAATTATACTGATATTCACGTAGAGGAAGTGCACTGTTTAAAGTAAAGTTTATGAAAGAGCCCCACCAATCAACAAGCCAGTGCAGCTTTATCTTAATTATATCCAAAATATTGTAAAAATACAATAAACTCACTATTGTGAACTGAATGGAATTGTGTGGATTGTTACACACCTATTAATTATCATGCAGGATCATTGTCCAATCAAGGAGATTTATGGCCATTTCTGCCATGTACACAGTGACACGAAACAATGTGCAACACAACAAAAAGAGACACACAAGACGAGTGCATAAGAGCATGCAGGACAGGAATCCACAGAGTGCAAAGAGCGCAAAAATGTAAATGTCATTGCAGAATTCATGACAGATGGGTTCAGCTCCAAACGGACCATTATCTAATGGTGTAACTATTTCAAAACTGTGTATGGAATCTTGGAATACTGATACGGTTTTAAAGGCCTTACTGTTAACTATTAATCTGGATCCTATCAGAGTGGGGGAGGAGGGTTAGCAGGTTATGATATGTGCACACATGCAAAAATCTTTTTTTCTGAAACGATTACAAATTCAAGGGTCTTTTTTCCCTTTTTTTGGCTTCTTGTCGGTGTGGGTGGGTGTGCGGCACAGCATGCATTGAAATTATAGTAAGATCCTAAATGAAGCTGACAAAATACAATAACCAACCCCGATTCTAGATGCTGGAGATGATTTCTTAAGGTTTCCAACAATAGACATCCAGTTTATTCCCCAATCCTGTGCTTCATACTCTAAACAGTGGGCATGTTTGTCATCCACCCAGACACATTTAGGAGAAGAGAACTGACTGAAATCCTGCACAGTGTGAGAAGACACTGCTGCATTGCAGTGGTTCTGATGCTGCTTTCCACTGAATATAGGGTCATTTTTTTGTTTCCAGACCCTCTTTCTTTTATCAGTGACCAGTCGTCCAGCCTCGCCATAAAGGGTGAAATGGATAGTGTAGTTCTGCTAAGTGTTACAAGACGGAGGTGTTAGCGCTGTCTTCTCACTGAGCTGTTGTCAAAGGCACGCTGCATTGCACGGGGCAGCAGGGAGAGGGGGAGGCAGAGTACTGCAGAGTGCTGCAGTGACCAGCTCCAGGCCAGGGATCATACACACACACACACACACACACACACACACACACACACGGGGTGGGGGCTACTCCAGGGGCTTCAGAAAGCAAAGTCTACATTACAGCACAAGACTCATTCCTGGACTAAAAGCAGACGAGAGTCCTTAGCTCGTGTCTGCAAAGTGATGCCCTCTGGCAGTTCCTGCACCTGCAAATTGCAGAAGAGGACTGATGGAAATGCTGCCTTTTGCTTTTCTTGTCCTACTTAGAATGTTAATACAGGACACGTTTTAAACTCCTCAAGCAGAAAACACCCATTATCATTCTGGAAACAACACGGCCTGAACACTTCCTTTGATACTCCGAAAAGACCAAAACAAAGTAAAACGAATAAGATGGCTCTTCAAATAAAATACACCTCTGATGTCTTTCTTGGTTTAGGGCATTTTTGCCTTTGATCAAAGTATACATTTGACTAAACCTGTCACAATTTTCACATCACCACTTGAGCTAATTGCAACTATAAAATGAATGAAATAATTTTTCACACTATTCGATTGATATTCTCCACAGCAAGATGACTTGCAAAAGTGCAACATTTCAACGACATGTACAAGTTTTTGAAAGACATTTTTCTAACAGTGTCTTTAACCAGCAAGTAAATACTCAAACAAATACAAACAAGAAAGCAGTAAAAAGTATCAAGATTTGTTTAGTTAGTTCCTCCAGCCATGGCTTAATTTGTGAAATTCCATCAGCAGCTCCTGATTTAATTTAATGAAGACTGATTTGAGTCAAACCAGCTTTCTGATGGAAACTGCAAGTACTATGGGACTTCCACAAGGAACACTGATATAGTGAACATAAAATCATGATTTACTGCACCGTCTTAAGACAAACAAAAATCAAAAGCTTATCTTTTGGCTGGTGCTGAAACACCTTTAAACTGAAGTGGTAAGAAATGTTTGTTTATTTGATGTGTCAACACCTTCATTTTTTTAGTTTAAGCGAGACAATCTGCCAACGTGGCCTTTTGGCCTTGTCATTTAATAGCTGAATGCAATGAACAAAACAATTACTGCAGTAATCACAATGATTTGAAAAATAACTAGCTAAATCTTGATTCTGACTATTATTAATTTGTTAATGTGCATCGCAGCTTATATAGGATATAATGTGAATCACTCTAGGCATTAAGAAGACAAAAATTTTCAGGCCAAAAATGGCAATAAATGCATTTTCGGTTTCGGGCGTTTTTTTATTTTATTTTATCGGACCGAAACATCGATGACGCAATCATGGCCACCACATGTCAAATTGGATTCGATTCAGCATGTCTGCCGCGTTTCTATATTTCTAAAAAGAGACACGCGGAAAGATGTTTTTCTCAACGTGAGGATTAACTTATCCTGAGCTCCATGCAGGGATAGAAAAGCCCTTTGAGCCCCGTGAGTCCTTATGAACTGTTGGTGTAATGGTTAGGGCGCTCGTCTGTGATCAGGACGTGCTGAATTCGAGTCTCAATTGTTGAGTGGTTGAAATGCAGAGGTAGATTTTAACAGCACCTCGAGCAGTGGTGAGTTCAATTATGGCAGAATGGGCACTTTCTGTGTGTGTTCTTGGAAAGGAAAGTCAGTTTTCCAGTGATTACAGTTAATATATTTCAGTCTTTGTTTTGATACACTATTTTGTTAGAAGACTAAATAGAATGTTGTTTATCTTTCTCTAGTTTTTAAAGCACTTGTTCTGAATGCAATTTGTCAAGTACTTCATTTATTGAAAGTGAATTCACTAGTTCTATGAGAGAAGTTTAAATGTATAATATTTTAGCTATCTTGCTTTTAAGCTGGTTATAAGTGGGGCCAAGGGGAATATTTTATTTCAAACGTTATTTTATACTGTGCATTGTCAATGCTAAATAAATATGTTCAAAATTTTGTTCAGATTAATTTTTTTACAGTTTCAGTTTTTGTCCAGGGTGTTTCCTTATTTTCGGTTTTAGCCCAAAAAAATCCTTTTGGTGCATCCCTAATTGCATGGTTAACAATTTTACTGATATTTTATAGCACAAAAGTCAGTGGTAATCAGATGTTTTAAAAAGTTAAGAAATCCTACCACTAGGATTACGTTTTAGATACTCAGTTAATAACAGAAGTGAAAGAGTTAAAGATGTCTTGAAATTCAAACATTTTTAGAGCAAAATACATAAAGTGTGGAAAAAAGCTTCTATATTAACCAGATATAGTAAGCATTTTCTGTATATTTTTTTCAATACTTCAGAAAAATGTAATTTATACTGATATAATAAGAGGAAATTCATTCCATATATACCTATTCTAGGACAAATCATGCAGCCCAAGATTTAGACACTAATGTAAGCTATGCATTTATCAGCAGGGATATGAAATGACATGCCTGTGCAGTTTGACTCTATGCTCAGAGGAGAGTCTGAACACACGGTCTCGTCTCCAGCACTGCCAGAGAGCAGGATTAGAACTCTTCAGGGCCCAGCGAGTCTCCATCTGTCAGCCCATTGAGGAGGCTGAGCAGGGGCCCCATCCCTATGAGCATGTCCCTGCCATATGGCCTGCCTCTCCGAGTCCACTGGTAAGACAGGGGAAGGCCTTTAGCACAGTATCTTCACATACAGATTGAGCAATATGAATTTTATATGAAACAGTGCTGTGCAAAAGTGTTAGGCTCCTGTTTAAAGCCAGTTTTCTTAGTGTGTGATGAAGTGCCTTTCTGCCAGCAAAGTTAGCATAATTGCAAACAAACAAGAAAGCAGTAAAAAGTACCAAGATTAGTTTAGTCTATAAAAACGTAGTTGATATGTTGTAAGCTGGTGAGAAGAAGACAGGTTCAGTTCCAAATTTCTCCTAGGTTCCTCCAGCTGTTAATGAGGGACTGATAGCATCAATCCATGTTTCTGATTGAAACTAAAAGTAACACTGGACATCCACAAGGAACACACTGATATACTGAACATAAAACAACTATTTACTGTGTAATGTTATTTGCATTGATTCTTTTCAAATAGATGTATTATATTCAATATTAATGTGAATGCAAATCACTCACTTCTCATGTAAAAAGTTTTTCAATATTGTTTTCACATTTGCCAAAAACATTCCCATTACTGTGCTGTAATGATTCAAATTTTCAGTCAACCAAACAGACCATCAGCATATCAGAGAATCATTTCTGCAACCTTTTCTGATGTTAAACCTTATTAAATTCCAAAATAAGATTTTTGATTGAAGAATGCGTAAAGACATTATGTTCCACACCTCACCCTACAAAAAGAACCCAGGGCTGAAATAAGACCCAAAAAGTCAGCGGATATGAATTTCGACAGATTTCAGTCCGAGGCTATTTGATTTCTGTTTTGTTGCATCACAAGAAGACACTGTGGTACAGACAGAAGTTGGTGGAGCAATGGTGGGAGGCTCTTAAACAACCCACATGCCACTGTGTTCAGTACATGATATGCAAAGAGCGTAGAGTTTCACAGCAGCACAACAATGACGCACAAGCAAAACAAGTTTCATTCCATTTTCCAGTCCCAGTATCAGTGGACAAGTTTTGTAAGCCCAGTTTCACTGCAAAAACTCTTGACCTAACCAAGACGTGTAATCTTATATTATAGTCTTCTTGATCTTGTTTTGAGAATAACATACTATATAAAAGCAGTTTTGTAAGATTATTAAGAGTTTTGTAAGTTCTAAAGATGTTTTTCCTATTTTAAGACATATTTAAAACATGAGGGTAGAGGTAGCTCAGTAGGTAGGATACTTGCCTCTGGGCCATGAGGTCCTGGGTTCGAATCCTACCTCCAGCACCACCACTGGGTCCCTG
>JBBMFX010000007.1:8299994-8313551 GCA_037832545.1 Rhabdalestes septentrionalis | reverse complement strand
TCAAGTGATCGGCTTTTTTGATCGGCGGTTTTGGGGTTCGCCGATCAAGCTATTTT
This sequence comes from Rhabdalestes septentrionalis, assembly GCA_037832545.1. Classification (NCBI taxonomy): domain Eukaryota; kingdom Metazoa; phylum Chordata; class Actinopteri; order Characiformes; family Alestidae; genus Rhabdalestes; species Rhabdalestes septentrionalis. The sequence continues at coordinate 8,313,495 of JBBMFX010000007.1, read as the reverse complement.
TAGCCAATATCGGCCGATCATTATCGGTGGGCGATCAATCGGAGCATCACTAGAAGGCACAGTTCTTATTCAGCAGATTTAATTATCTCAACAAAATGATAATGTAATGCTAAAAGCTCCAGGATCAACAAAGCACTTAAAAGAAATGTAATGAACAAATCTATTTCTGTCAATCAGTTTGACGAGCGTTGATGTTTCCATGATGACCTTTAAAAGTGGGTAACAGAAAGCAGTGTAATGGCAGGATGAGATGATGTGTCAGGGAGGGGTAAGGGGAGGGGAGAGAGAGAGAGAGACAGAGACAGAGAGAGAGAGAGAGCGAGAGAGAGACAGCGAGAGCGAGAGAGAGACAGCGAGAGCGAGAGAGAATTATGTGAATGAATATGTGATTCAGGCACATTTAACTAACACTAATGTAAATAACCCATCTGTAAGAATGCTTTCACATTTATTATTAGTGCTTGGAGGAACATGCTGTGTCTCTTGTTTTAAGTTGTACAATATTGGGGCTGTGCTTTAGCCGACATCAACTGGTGCATCGGATCAAAGCTGCAATAAAAGTTCTGACTCTCTGCGTGTCTGGGTCAGTCATAACTGCTTGTGTTTGGTTCAATCATAGAACAACCTTCCTGCACACATTCTGATAAGTAATCACAGCTTAACCCACTGGTGCTGATATTTCGGGACTAAACCAACAATATGAACATAAAGGACAGGCAAAAAAAAGCCCCCTGATTTGGGGATCTAGGGCAACAGCTGCTGCATACACTGAGGATTGGGTCGAGCAGGTCTAGGTGAGAGAGAGAAAAGGAAAGGGGCTCTTTTCCTCACTCTAATGTATTAGAGCAGCCTCCCCAACAGCAGGATAAGTGAGGAAGGCAGAACTGGGCCACTCGCTCTCCAGGGCATACGAACTCTGAGGCAGCCAAGCAGGTAATGATTTGATATGAACAACAGCATCCTCGCTCTGTCTTAAGTCAGTAAAAACTATTCTACACTCGACTCAGCTGGACTTCCGGAACAACTGATGGTGAAACGGGTGAGGAGTGAAAGAGAGAGATAGCAGGAATTTAGCCGAAGTCAGATTAGTTCAGTCTGGATGCAGAGCTGGCACATGGCCAAGCCTTGCCAAGCTACAGCCCTACATCTGCTGTCCTCACCTTGACCGAGTCCAGTAAACTCTTGGGGAAGAATCTCCTCAGACCGACATCTTTTCTGAAGAAGAACAGAGAGAAGAGACAGATGCGGCAGACAGGAAAAGGAAAAGAAAAAGTACAAGGATTTTAGACTCAAGGAAGACTCGAGAGCCAGTAAGCCGGATTCACTCATTCATTAACTTTGGCTTCAGATGTAGGCAGCATGGATTAGAGTTTGTTCAGCTTCAATTCAAGGTTACAGTAAATTAGGTCGTTCCTCATGGATCCAGATGTGGAGTATTCAAATATCTTTTCTACACAAACAACTTTCAGTTACCCAGTTCTGACTATGTTTGAACAAAGGCATGGGGAAAATGAAGCTGACAAACTGGTTACTTAAAACGCATTTTCTCAAAATTTAGAGCAAGTATGTCAGTGCAACCATGCACAAGCAAACAAGTGGATCATAAAAGATCTATTAGTGGAATTCACTAGGAGATCAGACGCCAGCTAAATATAATCAACTCTTCTATTAAAATCCTGCTGTGTAAGAAAAGAAAGCATCATATTGTACTACATAAAACATCCAGATATTCCTTTCCTTATATAAATAACTGTCACATATTTTATGTCAATTCAACGTAAGAGGAAAGGCTGCTCTACATGTTTATCTAATTAATACATTTATATCTATATTTACCCTATGGGTAAATAGAGGAAAATATCTCTCTCATGAAACAGAATTTCTGGCATAACCTAGGTGATAAAATTATGATTTCAGTCAGGGCTGTGCTTCTGACAAGTCAAGGAATGACCTGTCTTATAAAGCTAAAATTTGGTCACGAAATATAAGTTTAATGTTTTTTGTGACAGGGCTTATTCAATTCTCAGCACAAGCAGGGCTTTGACATTAGGTAACGCATGGCCCCATTATATAAAATGCATTTCAGCCTACCAGTCACCTAAAGCCATGTGTGTGCTGTTTTATGTGGACAAAGAGTGACTGTTGCTCCAAGGACGTGACCGAAGGATCATTAACGCCACAGTCACAGTCCCTACCACTATAATATATTAGCTACTAGTTTGCTAATGGAGTTCCTGGTGAATGCAGTGATCATATTACTATTTCACATTCTCTGTTGCTGAGATTTTTCCAGCCTCAGACTGGGGCTTCCAAGCAGCAGAAACACTGCTCCAGTGTGCACCTTACGTCACTGCAGGAGATGTACAGGGATCAATTATTCTCCACTATAAATAGGGTAGACAGGTTTTCTGAGAGCACAATTTATCCTGACCCATATACAGTATGGGTGAGGAGAGAATGAGGCAATCTCCAACTTCCCTCCACAGAGGGCTTTCATTTTCTCCAGAGGGTTGCAGGACACACAACACCCTGATGGCCAGGTGTGATGTGTGAGTCAATAGTGCATGATCACAAATTACAATTATGGAACTGTAAAACTAACAATGAAAACAAATTACTCAAATGATCCCAACAAAGAAGATAACTTACTCGAGTAGTTCATAATTAGATTTTTTATCAAGGGCATTTCCTGGCATCTCTCTGAAAAATCTCCTGAAAAAGAAAAGAAAAAGAGCACGTGTGATAGACTCAGATATGTACACAGAAAGTGTGCAATACCTCTTAACTGTAAGTTGATATCACTCACCTGATTTCAAGGCAACCGAGTTTGAATGCAACGTCTTGATCAACTTGGTCAGCTGCTTCCATCATAAAATCACTTCTCACCTGGAGGGGCCAGAGAAGTCACAGTGTTTAGAAAGCGTTTTGAATTATAAGTAACATCAAAACACCCACACTAATATTGTGTAGACCCCTCTTATGCTCATCCTTGGACTCCCAAGATCTGTGGGGTCTTACACCAAGACATTAGCAGCATAGGTCCTTTAAGTTATGAGGTGTAACTTCCATAGATTTGACTAGTTTCCTTTGGAGGGCACATTATCTGCTGAAAGAGACCACTGCCATTAGGGAATGCCACTGCCACATCGGCAACAAAGTGGGTGGTATGTGTAATATCCATATGAATGTAAACGATGTTAAAAAACATATGATTCATGAAATCAGGCCATCTTCTTCCACTACTTGGTCCAGTTCTGATGCTCGTGAACCTATTGTAGGTGCTTTTGTGCTCAGCATGGGCTTTCTGGTGGTTTGTTGCTCTGCACCCTATACACAGTAAGCTGTAATGAACTGTTTTCTATCATAACAAGTAACTTTTTCAGCAATTTATGCAACAGTGTGTCCTCTGAGCAATCAGACCAGTGGGATCCAGCGGGAAAGTGCCATTAAAGAGAGTGAGAAAAGAAATAAGATATAATTTGTACTTGAAGCTCATGATTTAATAATTTACTACAACATAAAACAAGCCACGTAACATTGAGCATATCTGGTACAACATACACTCCTAACTCATAGTGTTTGTCACAAGCGCATGGTATTTCATTGTGTACTCCAAACTCCAATATATCAGGATGAAAGGTACAGCAGTAAAATGTGGGTCAATACTAAACCCAGCCCCGCCACAAAAACTGTGAAGTGCGTGTGATCCCACATTTAAATCTGCTGGGCTGTGTAGCTCAACCCCAGTGGGCCTGGTGTTCTGAGAAAGCAGTGGGGGGCAGATAAGAGGGCACCGGTCTGATCTCCTGTCTGTTCTGTGACAGCCTTTAGTTTTCAGATTCACTCCACATGGCAGACCAGCGGAAGACTCAAGGCTATTTAAGAGATCAGAAACTAAAGCTAACTGACCCAGTTTAGTTTTACTACAAACACTCTAGCAGAGTACAGTACCAGATGTGTGTGTATACACATGAAGATCCCACACTAGAGCGTCATTCACTAGAGAACTCTCTGCTGGCCCAATATTATTCACCAGTGAAAGAGAAACTGGCTGATTATTTTAACAATTCACCCAGAAATCAATATATACTATATGTCTAACAAACGCTACATCTCAAAATGGACCTCCTTAAAAAGCACTGGCAATAGAAAGGGACACTGAAGCAGCCACCCAAGGTCATCGTAACCAAGCCAAGATTTAGTTACAGAGGTATAAAGCCTCCCAGCACTGGGTTGAGGAGCAGGGGAAATGCGTTCTTTGGCGTGATGGAGCTCATCCAGTACTTTTAGGATGATTTGGAGAAATGCTGAACAAACACGAGTCTGCACAGGACATATGTAAAAGCTGAAAAACGGCACTGTGCATTAAGATGCACAGCTGATTCAAGAAAGCAAGAAAATGATTTTCAAATTGTGTTTACCTGATTATTTGTTAAAGCCCTAGGTTTTGCCCCATAGTGAATAAAAAAATACTAAACTTTTTAAGAGCAGGTACAGTGACAAACAACAGTATGATGTGTTTTCTTTGCTTAAAGATTACTCTGTAAAGAAACTTTAATGGAGACAGGGGAGAAAAGAGGCACTGCAGGAACACACAAGCTCTCACCTGGTGATAAAAGTAGTTTAGTGTTGGCTGGTCTTCAGTAAACTGGTTTAGGAATCCTTTTGGCAGGTAGCGTATCCGCAGCTCATACCTGAGGAGAGAGATCCCAACAGAGTCAAAAACACTTCTTGAACTTTTTGCACTCAACTAGTATCCACAATGATGTGCAAAAGTGTGATTTCTGTAGATGGTATAAACCACTTAAAAATTTAGTAAAGTACAACATAAGGAATTAATTTGACAACAGACACCCATACTTTTGCAAACCAATATATACACAGCAGAAGAAGGTGTGCAGTGGGGCAATAAACTATCTAACTACACTGGACAATAGACGCATAGCAACATTCTCACAAATTATATAGTTATAGAATTCTGCCAATTACAGGGCCTTCAGGGACATTGAAAACACTCTAGCCTTGAATTTCAGGTGATGGACACTGTTATGGCTGAACTACTTCATGAGAAACATAAAATGATTTCCTTTAATGCCAATTTCATTTCGGAGAAACTTAACAAGCCAGCTAAATGCACATTTTAGCTGATGCTAACAGAGTTTCTAGAGAGAATTATTTGAGGAATACACCCTGGCCATTCATATAATTGGGACTTCATCCTGACATACAGCAAGAGCACTCAATGTCAGTGAACACACTGAACACACTCAGACTCCAAAATGTTCAATTCTGTAGATGTACTTGCAGAACTCAAGACATCTATTATTAAGAGTACAAGCAACCAGACGCAAGTAATCTCAAGAAAGATCTTTATCTTGTAGGAGCGCATGTTTTATTTATCTCTGAACAGTCATTCTCGACTCGGTGTACCTCGGTGGTTACGGCTGATGTTGAAAGAATGAGTCATTCATGGCCCAGCTGTCTCCTACTCATCCTGAAAACCAGCCTCTTCATACACTGCCCAATAGCTTTAAACACACCTCGCTGAGGTCTATTTAGGGAAGCCTACCAAACTTAAGCTGAGCCAATTGGACCACAAGTGAAAACAGTATATCAGAACTGTGTGTGGGATGTATTGAAACAGAAGTTCTCCTTGTGAATCCATGGGCTTTGGGCACACATGACCCAGTTCACAGGCTGTACTTTCTTGGACCACTTTTATTAGGCTCTAACCATTGCCACCAAGACCTGCTGTTTTGGAGATGCTCGAAGCTTTACAACAAAGAAACGTTAAGAACTAACTGTTCACATGCTAATAGACCTTACCCCTTAACATTTTAAAAGAAGTAAAAGCGTAAAGCCCAGTGTACATTGTATGATATTGGGCTATCCCAGATGAAAAATTATAATCTTTTTTTTTATGGCCCCAAAACTGTGGTCCTACATCGTACTGTAAGACAGCATCGAAGACAGCACTTCTCACAGTCTCGCAACCAAAGATAGCCTGTGATTATTTTATTACAATGTCTGAAATTAAGGATAATATCTCACATTTGAGAGTCTTCTGACTAGCCAATTAAAATGCAACACAAATTACATGTTTAACACATTAAAACATGCGAAATCCAAACATAAAATGGAGATTAAAACCACTAGTGAAAAACACATGCATCACTTAGTGTGTAATCTATAGACAGGGGTATATTATTGGTGATAATCATCTCTCCTAACATGAGTAAAGAACTGATAAAAATGATTACATTTTCCCATTTTCTAGACCAAAATACATGGAGTGTACATCATGCATCCCTGTAATTTATTGGTTTAACAGTCTGCACATGTCAGTGATCAGGACCATGATTGCTGGTGTTCAGCATCATATGGAAGCGATTAGTGATTCTAGTAAGACACATTCTACTGCAGCCTGCCAGACACTGCTATTACTATTTCATCAGAGTCTGTAGTGAGCAGCTGCCTGTCTGTGAGGTAAAATTACTCCCCATTCTCTCACAGCTGCCTTGTTGCCTGCTCTCAATTACCCACAATTAGTCACACAATCTGAGCCCAAGTCTATGTGCCATAGCACCTGAGTAGGTGAATAAGACATTTATTTGACAATGGGGTTTATGTCTATTGTGTTCTGCTTTGACAACAGTAGGGAGCAGAGGTGAACTTGGGGCTTCACACAGATTCGCTATAAACAGAATGGTTCTGGAGGTAGGGGGATATTAAAAAGCTACAGACCAGAAAATAGTGCACCACTGGCATTAACCGACTGCTACTGTTTCGAAGAGCATGTCATAGAAACACAAGATGTTTAATAAAATGACCAAGGTTCTGGATATTAGAATTAAGAGAAATATTTTTACTTCTCCATAAATTAACTGTGAGAAAGTGGAGCATTCCTTCAAATGATCTTGTGAATCTCTGAACACATGAAAGGGACCTGACATGCATCTAAAGTCGAAATGTCTATTTCTAAACTACCTTAGGGAAGTCTGCGTCTTCTATAACTGTATAAGACATAATATTAATCAGACTCTAAATCATTCCAGCCTCATTAACTTAACAGTTTGCTTGTTTTGATTTCTTTTGAAGTAAAATTTAAGTGAACGTTACCAATCTGCCATGCATGAACACACCACAACACACAGTGTGAACAGCACAAAATTCTTCCTCTGCATTTCACCCATTCACCAAGTGAAGCCACCAAGTGAAGCCAGTAAGCCAGGAACATGGTGCCCAGGGAGCAGTGTCAGGGGACAGTACCTTGCTCAGGTCACCTCAGGAGGTGCTTAGTTTTGGGTATAGAACCCATGACCTTCTGATCACAGGGCGAATGCCCTAACCTCTATGCAAACATTGGATTCTATATTGAATAACAGGGAATCAAAACTAGGTAAACCCCCACCCAATTCTAACTCTTGTAAAAAGGTCTTTATCTTGACAGAATTAAGTGAAGATACAGTACAGTTAAACATATTTGTCTTAAATTAGACTTCAATTATTATTCTGACATATAGACCAAATCGCATTTTAGGTGCCACTCATGCTTGCAGGTTTGGTTATCAAGACCTCCACTCACACATCTTTGCTGTCAAATATTTTAATCCTGCAATTTATTCCTTTACTATGCGCAACTGGGAAGTTTTTTTATATAAACCGGTGATCCACCTTGTTTAGGGCTGTGGCCAGACTACATTTAGGGCAAATGCTGCATCTTTTGTTGAAGCGCTGCGGTTTCCCAGAGCTAGGCAGAGCTAGAGGCAAAGCAGAACGGGACTCACTCTTTGAACTCAAAGCTTTGGCATAAATGAATAAAACCCCATTCATTCATAATGGAGAGACTGTGCAGGAAGATAGGATGCCCAGGGCATCATGAATGGAGAACAAACAATATTGCAATTAGGAGATTTTTTTTTTATTAGCATCATTTGGCCTGCACTGAAGGTCCCCTGAGGACGAGACACATTCACTCCACAGCTTTAAACAATGGATTTGTACTATGAGCAATTGCCAGCCATTTGATGGGAATTTAGACATCATCTAGAGAACTTTTCAGAACAGTGCAAACAAAATACCTCCTTGTACATATCCCTGCATGGCATGAAATGAAAAAGCATCGCATTAGCGTAGTCAAAGGCATCACACACAGGCTTTCAACGCTAATATGCACCTCCATTTTCACAGGAAGAAACACGACCTAGATCCTGAGGCCTATATTATACTGTAGTGCTATTTTGAGATTTGAGAAGTGTTAAATGTGATAAAACAACAGTGGAGGCTGTTGGCTTTGCATTATTTAGCCGTTGTCCACACAGAGATCAGCACTAATGCACTAATGGACTAATGCACTATTAGAAGCAATCCATGTCATTGCTGGACTCGACAAATGTAGCCCCAATTAGCCCCAATCAATAAAATGAACAGCAACAGTGTTCTGTCAATTTATACTGAATGTATAGAGCCCACTGACAATGTGTTTCACACATTTCCCATGCTGCCTATTCTGTAGGATCTGTTATTCAGAAAGATATTTATATTGAAAAGTACAGGGCATCCTTTCCCTAATCAAGTATGGATGGAGACAGACATGGATGCTAAATAATAAACCACTTTGTTTTCACGCTCTTCAAAGAACTGCCAATTTTTTTTTGAGAGGATTGAAGTCTAATCTGTTCTTTCCAGCCCAGCTCTGATATGCTAAAGACAAGCGAGAAGATCTGAATCCCAATGAGAGACTCATTCATTATACAGTCAAGAGGATACTACGGCTGAATTCAAAAGTAAATGTGATGTTCAATTACAAATGCGTCAAAACACTCTGAATTCAAAACTAATGAGGAACGGCGCTATCAGCAAGCACAAGGTGGGTCTAGAATCCTAGGGGGAATTTATAAAATGAGACAGGCCGGACTGTACTGGAAACAAGACCTACTGCATAAAGCCGATACCTTAAGAGCTCAATTTGCTGGCTTACTGCATATTACTCACTCAATGTTTACAAAATAACACTTTATTCCAAGCTATTCAGCTTCATACTGTATGTATGCAGTAGAGGGAAAAAAAACAACAAAAACAAAGCTCTGGAAACAAAGTTGAATCTGGGCATTGGCTGCAAAATGCTGACTTACCTCCACTCATCCTGAGGGTGACTGCGCTCGTAGTGCTCCCTCACGTGGGACACCCCCATATCAGGGTGGAGCCAGTGCACCTCACCGGTCCTCAGGTGGCTGACACGCAGCCCAAAGCATGCAGCGCTCCTCACCTTGTGTATGTCCACTATCTTCTGGATAATGCCCTGAAATGAGTAGCACATCATATGATTAACAAAGCATCTTAGTAGTATTTTTAAAATAATCAAAATATTGAAGCAATAATATTTTGTTTTTCCCCTAAGAATTGCAATATCTCATTGTCATTCATATGAACAGAAAATAACCTGTTTACACATTTGTTTTACAAGGTTCCAAAATATGGCTCATACAAAGAAAACTGGCATACACTGATATTTAGCAACTGCTTTTGTGTTTTTAATAAAACACATTAAAAACAGAATCTAAACAGTGTATGGCATGTGATCAATGCCTTGTGATCAATGACCAAAAAGGTTTAAAAGCACCAAATTAAGCATATTTTCTCCCAGAGAGCATGAAGAGAAAGATAGATGAATGTGTCTGAAGATTTTAACCTCTCTCCCACTGACTACCTTTAAGATAATTAAGCAGTGAGAGAGGATACAGTATATCTAGCACAACTTATCAGTCTCTCTCAGTCAGATTATATTTTGGTTCCATTTTGGTTATATAGATTTTAGTCAGTCTCTTTGCTTCATAAATTATAAAAATCCTGCTAGCATAACTGCATGCCATATTAGCATATTAGAGTAATGAAACAGCTCTAATATGAGAAGAATTAGAACAAATGAAAGAACAAAAGTGGAGAACCATTTCTGAACTGTGGAACCTAATTTTATTGAGCCACACTCACTTTTAAGAGCACTCAGAAAATGCATCTCTTTAATAGTGCTTTTACTTAAGACTCTACCTGTCTGTATGTTTTCATCATTATTTACCATTTGAATTCAATCGGTTACTGCTTTACATGTTTCTACTTAAAAATTACTGCATTAATACATGATAAATATTATGACAAAACTACACTAGAGATTTAAACATTTATGACCATACAAAATATATTAGTGGTTATGGGAGTTAAAAAATTTTACTCACTCAGTATCAGGGGAAAAACTATCCTATCAGTTACGTGCTACCTCATATAATATAATGTCTAAAGACTTTTCATGCAAATAGTTATGCAAAGATCAATCTGTTAATCAATTTCTGCTCCATGCACTAATCTCTGAGCCTTTATTTACAATCCCTCATAGACTGCAGATAAAGCCCTAGAACATAGAATAATGCCTGGCACTTCACCAGGGCAGATATCTGGCATGTAAGGCATCTGGTGAGGCTCAGAGGAACCTGATTAATAGTTACAAAAGGTACGCAGAGAAGCATCCGGTGGAGGAATGGAAAAGTGGGACAATTCACTTTGAAGATCGTCAGCTAGTCAGCTTCAGAAACACAGCTCTGTGAATTATTTAGAGCAACATGTCATGGTCTACCACTTTTTCCAGCAGGCCATGAGTCCGCAGGAATGCAGCTGACCAGCTTGTCAGGGGAAAAGATTAGATGATTAGAGATAGTCCTTCACATAGTCCCAAAAACACACAACAAATTGGTGCGACCACAATTAAGACTCTGCATCATTCCATGACACACAGCGGCAGTTCTTTTAATTAACCAAAGGATTTTTCTTTGAGATAAACCTTGGGCGAACTAGATTCCAGATGAATAATCACTTCTGGTGCTTCCTGTAACATGCATTCCATGGGCCCTCAGCTATCATTTGAATTCCCTTGTGAATCAGCACATGTACTAGTAAATATATCAAAGGCTAATCACTGCATTATTAACCTCTGCATGATGACACTGCAAAGGGAAGCAACACACCACGCTGGTTTCTAAGATGAGCATTAAGCGTCCTCTTGTACTACACTTTCTTTTCACACCCATTCAGAATGCTGCAGAGCTCAGGTCTAAACCAAACATTCATGCACGAAACTGGCCTGTTTTACACTGATTTTCAACAGACCACCGGATTGACCACTGTGTGCAGCACATTTGCAGATAAAACTCAAAGTTTACAAATAAATGTATGTAAGTCAAATACCACGTTGGAAATTTACCCCAGTCAAACACCAGGTTAGACTCCCTGTCAAATATCAGGGTATATATCATGTCCCACTGTGTTAATTCGTTATTTGTCAAGAGTGTTCATCTGCAGACAGCTCATTGTTATTATGCTGAATTCTCCTTTTAAGATGATGTTAATAATGTCGAATTAAAATAACTGCAACATTACCAGTTAAATTGTTGAGCCCTTCCCAAATGTATAATTTGTGATAAAAGTTACATTGCCAGGCCCATTTAGTCCTAACTAGCAGTGTGAAAAATGTATTAATAAGATACCTGGTGATACCTGACAAAACAGTAGGGTTAATAAAATACAGAAAAACTGCATACTAAGCCGAATGGTTTTTACTTTCATTCAAATATGTAGGAAACTGGGTGAAAAGTTCATAAAGGGGAAATTTCAAAATTTCCATATGAGAAATTGGCTCATTGTGATCGTTTGTCTCAATAACAATATAATCACTCTTAGTCCTAACATAAAAATGCTGATTTTGAAACAAGTACAAGCATTTTTTGAAAAAGTATCATGAACAGGCCCCTCGTACCTTGATGTCAGTTGAGTCCCCATGCCTGATGTTGCTGGCCCAGGTGCAGGGCTCACTGCTGCTCTCAAAATAGTGGAAGACTTTGAGCACACGTTCCATAGCCCCCGTCGCCCGCTCCATCCCACCACTGAAGCGGGGTTTCACCCCTTGGTTCAGGGCATGATTCAGATTAGGGTCTAGGTAAGCCGCTGCCATGCCTTTGGTGGGTGCTAGGTGTCTGTCATATTCTGTAGAGAAGATGGAAGGAAATTATTAGAAAGGAAAGGATGTATTACCGAGATTAAATAAGATATTAGCTACTGAACAGCAAAAGAAAGGAAAGGAAATAAGTAGAGTATTTATTGTCCACTTTTCTCCAAAACTATCACTATGTCGTAATTTATGTTGGCCTGATTCTTTAAGAACTGGGAGATTTTCATCAAGACCATTAAATGCAGCTTTTAAGAAGGAATAATACAAACGGACACCAAAAAAGGCACAGAGTGAAGGGCAGTTAAATCTGGAGATCATTCTCAGATCTGAGTACATCCTGTCATCAATGCTGAGGCATTTTCTTGCTGTTATCCTCACGGGCTCTCTATCAAAGCTTGTGAGTGAAGCCTTACCCCAGGAGCAGTTTGTGTAACTTTAGGTGCACAGAAAAGATACAAGTTTAATATGTTAAGAATTTCATTAGCAGTCTTTTTTCCATATATATGGTAGGATTGTCACTGCATGCATCAGAATGCAAAGGATAAGGAAAGATTCTTTAAATGTCAATAAGGAACTGAACAAAAATTTAAAATGTGTAATAAAAATACATTTCAAGTGGGCTTCAAATATTTGGATTTATTATCCTCCAAATCAGAGCAGAACAGGAAATAGGGGACGATATTCTTACTAATTCCAAGAAATGATGAGCACATCAGAAGCTAGATTTGAAGAAAGAACAGAACATTTTATTCCAGAGCCACTTGCATATTTGCAGCAGAGATCTACAGCAGGTCTACTAGTTGGTTCAAGCATTTAAAAAGAATCCATAGACAAAGACAATACCTACATCTACAGCTAAAGTAAAAATAACCATGACGAAATCAAGTCATTATGTTACTGATCAAGGGTTAGGGTTAGGGTTAGTATAATTTTTGAATATAATAAGTATAAGGAAATGGCATATTTTATTGTACAGGTCACAAAAACAAAAAAAAATGAACTAGATTTTAAAAAGTTTTTATATTGTTTTGCAATTGTATATAAGTTTAACAATAGACCTCTCCTAACAAAGTCACTAGCCAAAAAAAGAGCAGAGGCACTGTAATCAACACTGAAAGCAAAGTCATACTGAAAGAAGGGAAAGATTCCGTTGGATTTTGTTTTGTTTTTCTGGATAATCTGAATCATGATCTTAATATCTGCTTTGGCACAAAGGATAGCAATGATCCAACAGGAACTTGTTCATTCATAAGCTAATGATTGATAAACAAAAGAACACAGGGTTCCCACACCTTCTTAAACATCAAACTCAAGGACTTTCCAAGGACTTTCCCGACCCAGTATTGTTAAATTCAAGGACCCAACACAGTGTTTATTTTCTCACTTGCTGACATTTACCCTGCATCATCTAGCTTCAGTCACTCATGCACTATTACACACACACACACACACACACACACACACACACACACACACACACACACACACACACACACACACACACAC
>JBBMFX010000007.1:8274574-8296361 GCA_037832545.1 Rhabdalestes septentrionalis | reverse complement strand
ACACACACACACACACACACACACACACACACACACACACACACACACACACACACACACACACACACGATTTGTTTCTTTTGGGGACTTTTTATGAGAACCAAACTAATTGTTATTCACAAACAATATCCGGATCTTGTCCTTGTTCTGGGTTGTTTATGTTTGGGCGCGCCAGTTAGCATGCTCAGCACCGAACCTAAACAAACAACCAGCACGAGGGTGAGGGGACGTGCCGGATGAAGCCCAGATATCATTTTCAGATGTATTCAGAGATGGGAGATCTGACTAGATTGTTTTTTAGATATACAAATTTTCAAGGACACAATGGAGCGTTGAGTAAAACACACAGACTTCATGCCGACTCAGATACATTTCATGGTTGGAATTGAGTCCAGGAATTCAATGACACAATGATTCAGTTCACAAAGCTTGCTGCCTAATATATCCCACCACGTGTCATGTTCCATTGTAATAAAGATCAGTGTCATTCCTTTCATCTCTCAGTTGTTAATGTTGCAGCTGATTGGTGAATATGCTATTAAACTTTCCAAAAATCTGTAAATAAACCTTACTGCACCAAGCACTGTACAACAAACCACCTGCTTAGGTCAAGCTAATAAATTAACAAATGCTTTATCTAAAGTGATTTAAAAGTATTTTCAGTGTGCACAATATAAAATGGAGAATTTTCAGATAAACCTGGCATTACAGCAACCTGTCCTGCTTATTATTCAAACTGCAAAGTAATCACCAAGCCAAACGCATTGAGAATGTACATATTAATAGAACATTTTTACTGAGTAATCATTTTAATAACGAATGTACATATACTTCAGAACAACTACGGAAATAAATTGGATGTCTGAGCACCTCCCTGCCAATAAGAATATTAATGTGCAGCTCTGTTAAGATCATTCCATGTTGTTGGAATATTAGTAATATAGTAATAAATACTAAACTAAACCACAGCCATATGATAACGACACCAAATGACTACTGTACTGCTGGGTGTTTTATGGTTCTCTGTTCTTACCGGCATGAGATTCAGTGGCTATTTTGGAGATTGCTTTCAAATGTGATTCTCTACATCTGGGTGAAATTTTATTCGAATTGCAGCATAACAATGACAGGAAACTGATACTGATTGACGTCAGACAAGATTTTGCTCCTACTTGGTTTTAACATTTCCATGTCATTGCTCTTGCAATATTACATAAACATACATACTTTGGGTTAATTGGTACTATTCTAATGACAGTGTGATGGTTTGGATAATACAAGATTAGGGACAGCAGGGAAGAGGAACATAGTGGGGTTAAGTTCCCTGAAAGGAGGAGTACAGGGGCAGCAGCACTTCATCAGAACTGCTTCCCCTGCCAGCAAGACAGCTGGGTGGCCTTGAGCACTTGGCAGTGGCATCAGATGTGCTGCCAGCATTCACACAATCAAATTCTAGAAACGATTAAAGCACGAAGCACAAAACTCTGAAACCCTTTTAGCTTCAGTGGAGGGTTTGCCTTGCAGGTGTAGAATACAAAAGCATGTGATCAATCAAAGATGCAATTATCTTGAGGCACTTGTGGTAATTGAGATTAACAGTTTCTAAGCAATTGAAGCACAAGTCTGGATTGGGGGGGTGAAATAACAGTAATATTTGAAACTGACAGCGTAATGCAGGGCCACTGTTTTTGCATTTCCTCGCAAGCCACGCCTCCATCATGCCTTCATCTTCCCGTTTGCCGTGGCATGGAGTCTGGCACTTCTGTCTCCACCTGTTTTCACTCTTGAAGTGGTGTCTCTCGCTCACTCAATTGTCTGCTCCTGTTCTGTGTCAACTCAATTCAACTGTATTTAAACTGCTTTTTACCACCGATATGGTCACAAAACAGCTTCACAGAATCCAGATCTGAGCCCCTATTGAGACATGGATCTACTAAACTTTGATACAACCTGTATGTAGATGTACGATGGCATGCATTACGGTGTGTAGATGTATGATGATGACGTCAACTGAGTCGCATGAGACAACACGCCGCAGGTTAGTATAGAAGAACGTCATCAGTATGCGCTAGTAGTGCCTTAACAGAACAAGACTGCACTCTGGCAATTGGGTTTTTAATGTTTTGAAATAAGAGGTGGCGTACCAGTGTCCCACACATGTATTCCTTTGTTTCACCTCCATGTTGTTTAGACTTTGGGTCATTTAATGATTTGCATTTTATTGGCAAGTCAGTAGACGTAAGTCTTAGCAGCACACACACCTGAAACAGCTATCTGTTGGAGCCGAGTTGGAGGCATTGAAGCAGTCGTCAGAGAGGTATTGTTATTCTTGCATATATATAAGGTGATTTATCAAACCTGTCATGCCTCCTTAGCATACTGAGCTCTTATCACACAAGACACTGGGCACTTTTCTTTTCACCCCATAACTTAAGTTTTTTCAAAGCTATAACAGCTTGAATAAAGACATGAATTTTGGACACAACTACACCAGCTATAATCTTTGAGTACTATCCAATTGTAAACAATAGCTACTTTATATCTTGGCATTTGCTGGTATAGTTTATTTCAGGCTTTAAAAAAACAAACAAATAAATAAGACTTCCATACACTAAAGGTCTGAGCAACAGTAACAAATAGAGATGGGTATCAAAAACCAGTACTAAATTTGCACTGGTACATCAATACCAAAACAAGAATAACTTCCTGGACAAGCAGTACTGCTACCAGTGTTTGTGCAGCCATAATATATTCTACCATAACTGGCACTTATAAATTGTTGATGCAGTATTGGATGAGTGGGGTGGACGAGAGCGAGGCTCTGCACATTTGAAGCAACTGAACCTTCCTCTGTTTATGTAATACTGTATGTATAAGAAGTATATTAATTTATTTCTAAACAAGCAGGTAATAATAGCATGGCAGATAAATCGTTTCAAAATTTGAAATGTTTTTGGCATCAAATTATGGAGATCACTACGGTATCACTAAGTATCAGTATTATAAAATTAGCATTTTTAAACATTGCATCAATAATAGAGAACTGACAGCTAACAGAACAGTTAACAATGCAGATGCCCTTTCCTCTTAAGACCATAAGCAATTTCTGTGAAAAACAATACATGCAGTATTAACACAGGCCCAAAACAATATCTCCAACATCTTATTCAGGCTCACCCCCAGACATAAAACTAGCGTTTTAAAACACAAACACAAAAAATACTGACAACTCAACTCAAAGTGTATGAGTGAAGGGACAAAGCGCTTGTCTCTAACCTACACCAAATATCAGTGTTGTCACTCGCTTCCTGATAAAGAGGGTGAAGTACGCAGCAGAATTTCACACCAACAGAAAAGTCAATAACTGAAAGCAGATTCTGTCTGGCTTTTAGTTTGACTCATACAATTCCCATCCAGCACAAAGCCCTAGCCCTACCTTTTCTGCGGAAAGGCCAGCATGCGCACGCCAGCGCCGTGTCGAGTAGAGCAGGACTCCAACGACCCTCTGAACCCTCAAACACTCAGGTGACCTGCTAAATCTCAGAGTACACATTTACCTCACTATACACACACACACTGCTGCTTAAATAGGTTGTTTGTTCTGGGTTAGTCCTCATATTCTCTTGTAAAGCACAGCTATTCCTAAACATATTCAAACACACAAACGCACTCAAACACACACAACTACTCCCAAACATATTCAAACACACACGCAAATATTTCCCAGTGTTTCCTCTAGCATGACATCATATCCTGCTTATCACAATGCACTTTGGCAGAGTGAAGCCTCAGCGAGTCACTACTGATATCCAGTTCCTGTCTGTCTCTTCCACAGAGGCTGAGGGAACACGCACTGCTCTTCCTGAGCTCGACTCCAAACTGCTGCCTTGGCTATACAGAACACTGTGTAGTGGGAATGCAGCAAACACTTGCAGGCTATTAAAAAATACAGGCAGACAGACAGATAGATAGAAAAACAGAGAGACAGACATGTCCTAAAATGTATAGGCTCCTGCTTCTCATTAAATTTTCTATTGAATCGAGCGTGTTAATATGGAGCCTCTACTCTTCTGTAAAGCATTGTTTCAGTCTTTCTCCCTCCCTCTCCCTGTCTCTGAATTCTCTAATTACGTGGAGTCTCTGGATTCTTTTGGACATGAAGTGTAGTGCAATTTTGGATGGATGGATGGACAGACAGTGACAGAGAGACAGACAATCTGAATGCAGATTTACAGAATAAAAAAAGAACTGTATCATGTACATTTAAATATGTGTATGTATATTTTCACTATAATGCAGGAGAGGGAGTGTCATAATGACAGATACTGCCACCACTGTACAGCACTCCAGAGAAAACATGGATAGTACAGCAAAAATTCAATTTCATCATTGTAATCATATCACAGTGATTCACTGAATATTTAAAACAATGATGACAAAAATGATTGTTTAAAAAATACATATGTAAAGTCTGTGATGAAAAATAGCTCTTATCTACTGCTGATGCATTTAAATGTTGCGATCACAAAAATGTTAGGATGTTTACTCTGGAAACACGCTAACAAGTCTGCTTGCAGAGTCAAAATGTAGACAAGCACAGTATCAGTGGCTTATGTCAGATTGGTGAACTAAGTGAAAACAACTCTTGATCTCCCGCTCACCTGAGTCTAGTTCATGTCTCAACCCCTGCCAAGGTAGTCTCATTTCACTAGTTAGTATAAAACCCCTCTTTATTTAAGCCTGTGTTGGTGGACTCTATCCATATCTCCCTGTGTGTTCTCTGGTGATTCTGTTCTTGTCACAATACTGGTAAAAACCCTGAAGTGGAAAGTAGGAACTTCTTTCAGCCCTAACATCAAAATTCCAAGGTAGCTGCTCTGTGCATTAGCAGTATAAAAGCTGTAGTAAAAACCTGCTCATGATCACTTCTGTTATATCTGTGTTATCAAACAGATGTATACACAGAGCTGTCCAGTTTTTATCTTTGGAAATGTTGCTACAGTGTCTGTATGTTAGTTTTGCTAACAATGGCTAACCTGGCTAGAACCTGGTTTTCCCATTTGACACACTGGAACACGGTCAGTTTGGGTATGACATGTTCCCAAGCTCCAGCTTCCCTTTTCCCAAGTAAACAGAAGACATCTAAACTTTCTTTGAGTTAGGTAAACACTTCAAACATCTGGGCCTCATCACCACCAATGTGAGCAAGTCTGACTCTCTAGAGTGGCACATTTCACATCAAACTACCCTGAACGACCTGGTTTATCTTTGCAATGTAATTCTCCAGAGAAATAGAATTCCCTTTCGTAAAAAGCAACCTTACTGATGCACACTTACTGCTCCTGTTGGCAAACCACCTGGAAATTTGCAACAATGTAGAAAAATAATCTGACATTTTAAGGTTTTTTTCCCCCAAGCTTTGATAACAACATACATAGCTAGAATCTAATTCACCTACACCCAATGTACATGTTGGTACCAGCTGCTGAGAGAGCATCACAATCAATCTAAAATTATAATCTCAATGAATGCCATGACAAAGAAAAAATATACAGTAATTACAAAAACTGTGTAATTTCTATTTGCAATGAGATACTTTCAGAATTGAAAACAGCCATTGCACACAAAAATCCCATATTAGTCTATGAATAAATATTTCTGCAATATTTCTCCAGCTTGCAAGTTAACCGTTTCTGCATGCAAATCACTTGGAACTTTCAGAAGCCTTCTGTCTCCCTGATGTGCTGGAAAGAGACTTGTATACACGGCTTGTAATAGAGTCCAGCTTTTGGATGATGAGCAAGAGGCAAAGAAAACATGTGCAACATGACTGATCGATCAATTAGGGCTTCTTCTGCTCAGCTGCACTTAAGAGTCCTCAATGTCAGGTCCACTGTCTGACAAACTAGGACATAGACTTAGCAACATCATATATAGGTGTGCATTAATAAACACAAACAGAAATCATCACAGAGAACGATTCTGCAGTTTATACTGATTTACATCAGAACACAAACTGAAACTTTAGCTTGACGGGCCAAGCTTAAAAGCCTGTAATCTCACCAACACTGACACATCCTCTTCCCAGTCTCTGTTACAGCATTCCCAGCTTAACTGTTTGCTTAATGATGAAATGATTATGGTGTGGCTAAGTGTTAAATGTGGCTCCAGGCTGCAAGCCCTGCTTTGGAGATATTGACAGAACTCCTTTCTCCCATTGGTCCCAAAGGGCTGCTGTAACAACAGCTGTCAGTATGCATGAGAGTCATCAGCACTACTGAGCAGCCAAAGGTTTCTGCCCCTTGTGAACACTCTCCACCTTTTTCATCCGAACTACACACACCATAACACCCATATGCTCTCTCAGAACTGAGGTGAAATAGAATGAAATCTTCTGAGAAATAGAGAAGCTGAGTCCAATTTTGAAGCATCACAACAAAGTATACACCACAACAAAAAAGAAGCATATCGCTAACAAACCTCACAACGTATTGGCACACACACTTCTAAACAGAAGCTCCACCAACAGATGTGTTCTTTCATAGCAGCTACAGAGTTTGGATAGGTTTTACAGAATGCCGGCGTAAACTCCATTCAAAATAAGGAACTAAAAGGCATAAACTATTCTACAGACGACACAGCACCACTACACTGTCATAATATTAGTGCATAATAGTGTTGGTCCTATTACACAGCATCAGTGTAACCTATTCTAAATTAAAGGACTGTTGCTAGGCAGACCACATTCTTAGCAGTGTCCTTCCCAGCATCTGTCACAGGAGGAGACCTCCTTTTCCGCCAGCATCAAACGATAGAGTTTCTCAGTTCCAAATGACAATGTCTGAAACTGGGCCAACACTACATGATTTTAAGATTCATTTCAACTCTGAAAAATGTCCAAATACAAAAGAAAAATATCAAATTCAATTTGGTACTCAATTTTTACTCAATACATGATGCAAAAAAGACAAAAAGTGGTTAACTAGCGAAATAGATAATTCAATGTTTTGTTTTCCTTTTTGGCTCATGAGAACAATTCAGTAGCAAAAACACCCTGGCCTGAAAATGAATTGTGTTAGGACATGAAGATAACTTACAATTGCTGATGGTTGTAGGCCTTCCCTAGACCATTCACCTTTAAAACAAAGCTCATCAGAAGGATCACACAAGAATGAACTCATCCCAGGATCACATTCAGCAACAATATACAGCCCTCCCTCAAGGCTATTTTCTTCAAAATATCTCCTCGTACACATAAAGGGCACATTAATCTAGGTGGAGTTTTTAGAGTAGGAAAGTATGATAACTGTGAAATTCAAAGCTGAGTGCAGTAATGTGTGTTAACAAATAAAGGATGACTTCAATATTTCTAACCACAAACAAATAAAGTGAAGAAAACGAATACAAACAAGCAAATGACAGAACAAATATGTTCTCAGATCTGGCAATACTACATGAGCACTTGCATTTTGTTAACCCGGAAATGATGAAAACATCATTACATCCCTTTTCGGTGCATGAATAACGTGCTAATGTTACACACATCACCACAACCTTTACATCGTGTGAACGTATAGTGGTCCAGTAGAAATGGTCCGATAACACATTTAACATTAATTCACATAAAATAAAGGTTTATTTTCAATTAACCATGAAGTTACCATTTTGGAACTGCAAGGTTTTATTATGAAAGTGATGCCATTATGACCAGCAGAGTATAGGTTGGAAGTATTTTTGCCAGGAAGAATAACAGGCTGCTGCCCACAGAACAGGGTGTGTAAATCTTGTCTGCATGGTTGTGCTGAGTGTATACTGCAGGATATCCGCTAGCAGTAAAAGCTCTCACTCACAGACCCGGTTCTTTCACTAGGTAATGGCAGGTGGAGAGAAAGGATCCTGACCCTTTTCATCATGAGAAATCTATAGCTCTTCACCTGAAAGAGGAGATTAAAACAGGAGGGCTCTGTGGCTGCAGAACCGGCTCTTCCTCTCCTTTTCTTTCCCTCACTCCATCAGCAGAGGCCTCCTCCCCCTATCTCACTCACTGAACGCTGCTTTTGGAGATATCAGCTCTCATCCTCTTAGGTTTCTGCTATAATGTGTCACAATCTTTTCAATGTGTGCTCACATTCCTCCAAAACAAAAAGCAACTCTTATCTTTGTATGACTTCAGAATCTTTTTGTTTTCATATGGAGAGTGCAGCACATTACTGGCATTTCTTTACGAGTAACATCCAGGCTTTGCGTCATTCATACCTGCGGCTTTTTACCAGGATGCATACACTGGCATAAGCCAAGTCCCGAAGAGGATGTGATGTCCTCAGCATGGAGAGCTGCTTGCAGCTCGTAAGGTTCAGCATCTTTTAAAAATACACTCTTGCAAATTTTTCTTGAACAAGCCTCGCTATAATGGTGTTTAATGCACACGAAGGGCAGTTCATCTCTACACTACAATCATGCACAAAATATATTCCCATGAGATTTCACAAACAAAAACTGAAAACTCTCAAAAAAGCACAAGATGTTTCCTTAATCCAGATTTTCTTGTTAAAGCATGGGCTACTCCTGGTAATTACCGAGGAACTTGTGTTAGGTCTCGAACAGACAGATCTCTTTCATTTACACTCAACCAATCCCTGTTCATTTACTATTGAACACCTGTGTACAAGGGCATGCGTGAAATGGGACTGATGTTCAGTCTGAAAGATAAATATTTCTTTTATTTAGATACATAAAAGAATGACTAACCCGTACACTTTATCTGCTTTTTACACAAGAAACTACATTTTACAACAACATCAGTGAAAAATACCTGGTTACAATCATAGCCTTGTTGTGGTTGATACTAAGACTAATAACCAATATTTTAAACAAATTCCCATTGTAATACTAATATGAAGTGCAGTAGGTGTACAAAAAAGTGACATGACAGTTATTGCAACATAGTTAGCAGATATTCCTAGCTAGTCCAGAAACACTTACTGATTTTGCAGCCTGTATGAATACTTATTGGAAAAACAGTGATTTTATATTACTGTACACACAGACAAACACATTATTTTATTAATAACGGAAAAAACATTTTGTGTTTCCACAAAGGGTCACCTTGCATAGATTCCTACAGTGAGTTCATGTTTTTGCATGGTGTTTTAGTTTTACCCCACTTTCAATTGCTTCTGAAGCATGACTCAGATACATGGCATCTAGACTTTTATATACATATGTATGTGGGTGTGTTTGTGCGTGTGTGTGTGTGTTTTTGTGCCAATATGTTAAACAAAGAGCATAATGGAAGCTGCCCTAATGAGAGTAAGACAGACACAGACACAAACACACACAGACCATCTCCTACAGCCTCATTAAAAGTCTCTCACTGTGTTAACGACTGACAAATTCCGTCCTTCCAGAACAGAAAACATGAAGATCTCATGTTTGCTACACATCTCACTACAAAAGTTACAACAGTTTGTTTTCCCTGAAATGAAACACTACAAATAGATGTGGTTTTTGAACACATTAATATAGAGAATGCTGTTTAGCAGTGCCTTGCTAAAGGTCTGAACCCCTGCTCTCTCCTGCTCATTCCATTCAGTTTAATGAGGGTGAATGGCAATTCAGTAAGACATAACGTCCTTTACAATCCTGCATCAAAGCGTATTCCAATCCACATTCATTTATTCATTAGATTTATTTATCCACTTAGCACATTCTCTTTGAGGATAATGACCTACATAGGACAGTATTAGCTGTGGAATACTGTTGAAAAATGTCTCAAGGATAAATATCCAAGCATTTTAAATTCATGCCACTATAACCAGTTAAAAAAGAAATAAATAAATCTGGTAGGAGATTGCTATAGAAAATGCTGCCATCCATCAAAGGTTTAAAGTCATACTGATTTTTTTTTTAAGTCAAACTAAAAAAATAAGCAACACAAAGAGAAATGTTTCTGATGATCATAATAAACTTCACTGAAAAGCTGAAAAGGTTGAAAGCTGACATGACTATGATCTAGTTGGTGCACTTTTTAATCAACTCTCATATGTTTAAATGCACTCCACACTACTACTGCACATCGTAGAGGGAGCAGCCAGGCTTCAGATGAGTGAAAAGTGTGCCACGGTCAGCAGTAGGATATATGTAGGTGATATAATTGCCAGAGGAAGTGGGTAACAAGCAATAAGCCTGAACCAGATTAAAACAAAAGTATGTTATTGAGTCATCCTCCACAGTCTCAGTTCCAATCCAAACAAAATAAGTTCATTCAAAGCAAACAAATAATTTATTCTAAATCACACTCGTTTGTATAAACTGCAAGTAAGATAAGGCACAATTCTGCTTTATCTTTCCAGATACCGATACCAAGCCATTGATTGAAGCATAACTTCGGTCAGTCCAAACATTTTTAAGGTTATCGTACACAAAGGTAATTCAATGCTATCCACAGAAACAGAACAAGATATTAAGTCTAAAAATATTAGGAAGAATAAAAGAATAAAATACTACATAGGAAATCAATAAAGGAGATTAAAAGTTGATGGAAGTACAAACATTTAAAAGGAGAATATAGAAGTGGTAAATCAGTCTCATTTGCCTAAAACAATATATGAGAAATGAGACAACAAGAAATGAGAAGTGGCTCAAGACAGTAATGTATGTTCTTTTCTCTGTTATCCGCACTGGTGCTGCTGCACTTTAACTGCAAATACTGCTACCAGCTATAAGATCAGGAGCATCACTAACTATAGCACCTTGCAGGGGCAGTGAATGTGTTTCAGGAGTGTGAAAGGCAAGCCATTGCCAGCACAGTGATGTATGTGGGTGACATACTTGGCAGAGGTGGTGGGAAGGAGTACACACAGGCCCCCCGAGCCCAGCACAGGGGGAATGGGTTGCAGCCGCTGCTCTCCATGCGCCGATTCCCGCCGGCCTCTCTCTCCCAGGCCCAGCGGCTCTCCGGCTCCCCCTCACACGCATGGGGAGCGGGCGGCCGCCCTGGCCCACCACGGCCCCCTATGACCGCAGCACCACCCACGGGCCCTCAGGGGCCTGGGCCGAGGATGCAGGAGCAGAGAAGCGGTCACAATCCTGACCAGGATCAGCGCCGGTGTCGGACAGTCAGACAGAAAGTGCACAACAGTGAAATCGACACCACTCAAGCAACACAAACCAAGTTACCTGTCAGTTCTCTCTGTAAACAGGTGCACATACACAACACACTGCTGTGATAAATCCACTAAGAGCTTCTGCAAAGACAGGCGATGGCATGACAAAGGAATCCAAGAGAGGCTTTGAAAACTAATCCAGAGAATTCTCCCAAAACTGGCTGATTGCTGGCTCCACGAGAACACTTCCTCTTGGCTTTCTGTCAGAGGTAGTATTCAGGATGAGATGGAGAGCAACACTGCAACATTTGTGTGTGTATGAGATCGGCACCAGCAGCCGGCGCGTGGCTGGAGACCGATTGAGGGTTTGTGCGCAATTTAGAGAGAAAAAGGCGAGGGACAGAATGTGTGTGTGAAAAAGGGAGGGGTGGAAAGGGAGAGTGTGAGAGAGAGCGAGAGGGAGAAAGCGAGAGAAAGAGAGAAAGAGAGAGAGAGAGAGAGAGAGAGTCAGAGAATCAAATCAGGGCAGCTGAAAAAGGAGGAGGAGCTTCCTCATCAATACACTAAATCCATTCAGTAAGCCTTCCTACTACTGGCTGCCAGTACTCATGTTGACAAAATACAGACGACCCACAAGTGGCTGTAGATCAGGTTTGAACAGTGTCACTCACTGCTACCTCCATAACAATACAAAATACTCTTTACTGCTCAGAGTGTATTTTATGTGTACTTTAGTACAGTGTGATAGAGAGAGAACTGAGAGACATGTTTCTCATAATGATTTCTTTAAATTTTTTACAACAATAAATTCCTTAAATTGTAAGAACAGAAAAACAATAAAAATATTTAACAGTCTGACATCCAATCAACTCATTTTTAGATGTTTATTCATTTTATGCAGTTCTGAAAATGTTTGTTATTCACAGAATCTCCTTAGACTCTCGTTAAATTTGTTCTGTGCAAAGAAAAATTGGCCCTACCTATAATATACTTAAATAAATGAAAAATACACACTCACATGATGAGAAAACTTCCACTCAGTAAAATCCCATTGATAGACATCCCTTCTGTTCAATGGTACTTCTGTATAGAGATCGACCGATATATCGGTTTACCGATATTTTTCCCGATATTTAAGCATTTTACCATAATCGGTTATCGGTTTTGTAATATCGGGTTCGCGGATAATCACCGCCATCTGGTGGGCGTTTTGAGAACGACGCGCATGATCGCCATTTCAGCACAGTGTCTGAGGGGGAAACTGCGTGCAAAAGTAAAGTATACTTACTTGCTTTCCTATACTTAGTAAACTTTATTAAACATAACAGTTATTAATGCACACATTAGATGTGTTACATAAATGACTGATAAATAGTTTATGCAGCTTTTAGATACGTAGTTTATGCACCATTGAAGACTTTAGTAACAGTTTCCTTTTTTTTTTTCAAAGTATTTTTTTGGTATTTTTTGCACTTTCAGACCGCTACTTTTGATTTGTATGCAAGGAGGGAGTGATTATTATACATTAAACAGTTTTTTTCAGTTGAGGGGTGTTGTAATAATTGTGTCAAAAACAGAAGTATAATAGTAAATAAATATCGGTTTTGAATATCGGTTATCGGGCACATAAATATGCAAATAATTGGTATCGGTATCAGTAATAAAAAAATCAATAACGTTCGATCACTACTTCTGTACATCGTTACCCTCAAAGTGCAAATTAAAAAAACTGATAAAACCACTCCCAGCTATGACTTAATAATCTTATGATAAAAAAAAAGATTTTCACAAATCAAAGCAGGCCTTATACAATCAATCATAAATCTAATGTTGCAGTGTACTAGCTCTGCTAAATAACTTTGTTTGTTTAGTGATTGTTTATTGGAGATTGTTTTGCCTAATGCCGGTTGTTTTGTCTAGTGCTCGTCTTTTTGTTTAGTGATTGGTCATTTTGTTCAGTGACGGTCGTTTTGTGCCGTGATGGTTGTTATGTTTAGTAATTGGTTGTTTTTTTTAAGTGATGTTTGTTTTGTTCAGTGATGGTGGGGTTTTTTCAGCGATGGTGGTTTTGTTCCCTAATGGTCCTTTTGCTTATTGATGGTTCTTTTGCTTAGTGATGGTTCTTTAGTTTAGTGATAGGATGTTTTGTTCAGTGGTTGTTGCTGCTTACGTAGTAATCACAGCACAGCTCCAACATGATTTATCATCATTAAACAGAAATAAAAACATCTGAAAAAACCTAAACCCACAACTTTACATCCATCAAAAAATACAATAAGGGCTCACATAAGAACAACTAATCAGAATCAAGTCAGTTACAACAGATTTCACTTAGGATCACTTACTCTCACTAATATAAAAAACCCCGATAATTAAACATGAAACGACCCAAAAGGTCCTGCCAAATCATAAAGAATAGTCGTCTGGCTTTGATCATGAAATTAGCAGAAGCTTACGCTGGCCTTCACCATTCCAAACTAGATGCATCGCACAACACAGCAGAGGCTGAGAACAGCGGGAAGGAACTGACTACAATAGACTGTACCAGAAAGGAAGTGAGGATGGGCCAATATAAAAATAAAATAAAACCCTGACTTCTTCAGTGCTCAAACTCTGGCCTCCTCTTGCTGCTCTGCATATCAGGAGGAACATTTCTTTTCAAAAAATTTTTAAAGGTGTTTTTAAAGGTGTTTAAAGGTTTTACATGAAAATTTATTTTGTGTGTAGAAACCTGTGCAGAACATTTTGTGCACCGAAGCAGAATCCTTCAAGACAGCACTGTGATGCATCCAAGAATCAATTTTCCCCACTCGTATTTTCCAACTGTGCTCATGTTTCTCTTTTTCCTTTCTTATTCTAGAGCAGATGTTAAAGCCCCTCAAAAGAGGGCAGGTAGTACACATCCTGTTACTCTCCCAAAGGAACTTCACTGGATCATATATCAGTTCATATGCCAATAACTTAGTTAATAGTGGCCTTTATGGGCATGTTATAGACTTGCAAAGGAAAGCAACTCTGTCCAAAAGGCCCCAAAGCCTTCTCTCTCTCCCCAATCAAAGGTGCCTGATCAGAGATTTAAACCATGACACTAGACTCTCTCTCTCTCACACACACACACACACACACACACACACACACAATCACTTTTTTTCACTTGACCATTTCCAGACATCTCCCAGTATTACTACCAACAAATACCTGAGTTGGTCCTTTGTAATAAAATGTTTCTTCATTAATTAGGTGTGTTGCTTATGGAATTTTATAAAAACACACAATAATTGGAGGCACAGAGCTCAAATCTGTGTTCTTCTAGGCAGCTTACAGAACAAAACACTAACAACTTAAAATATATTTTTACTGCTTTCTTGTTTGTTTGCATTCTGTTTTTACTGGCAGAAAGAAACATGCTGCTGATATAAACAGCTTCAAACTATTTGCAGATTATTTGCACAGTATTCTATATTTCAAAGTAGCCCTTAGTAGATTTACTCACCTGCGTAGTAGGAGATCCTTGCAATATCTGAAACAAAACAGAGAGAAGGAATACACAGTCACACAGCAGTCTTTACATCATCCAGAGAGCTAAGCAGCACCCATTTAAGGCAGTGTGTGAGTGTGTGATGGCAAGAGTAACAGAACACTGTAAGTGCCTTAGAAAAGAGGGCCCTCTAGCTGTCACACTGTCACTGATGACTAGAGAGTCCCCAAACACGAAGGTTCAGAGCAGGATGTAAATGGTTCCACAGTTTATCATTCCCTGACACAAAGAGTTGTTCAATCAATGCTGTTGCGCTTTTTAAAAAATTATTTACACCTATTTCATTTAACTGTCAGATAATCAATATTTACAAACTGACAAGTGTGCCATTCAAACTGAGGGATGTTTCTGAATTACAGGAGGCCCAAATTGGAAACTGTTTCCAGGAAATTAAATTACTGAAAAAAAATAATAATGTGGGACCACATTTTGCCAGTATTTGACCTGGGTTAAAAAGCTGTACTACAATTCAGAACCAAAAGATATGTGCCATTTGAAGATATATATTTCACCCATGTGGCATGACAGAGAGAAGAAATCGCACAACATGGGCAGCTGGATGGCCTAGTGGTTAGGGTGTTGGCCCCGCAATCAGAGGATTGGGGTTCAAATCCCAACTGCAAGCATCACCGCTGGGGTACCCTGGGGCAAGGTACCGAACCCTCACACTGCTCCCCGGGCGCCTCATTAGCGGCAGTCCCCTGCTTGACTTAGTGAATGGGTTAAATGCAGAGAAAACAATATCCTTCAAAATTAAGTAAATACAAAAAAAACATGTGAGCAAAATCATAGTGAAGGAGATGGTGATGACCATCATGGGTACATATGTTTACATTTCTCAACAAAATTACAGTCTTGACTTGAAAATAGGGATTTATGAATGCTGTGGCTGAATGCAATCAAATCCTCACAACAAAGTAACAACATCTAGTGTAAAAGCTGCCTGAAGGAATAGACACTCTTAAAATGCTAGATGAACAAACCTTGGGAGAGGTATTAAGGCTAGATCATATTCTATTCACATTCTTTTCAGTAAATATTCTACCTCAGAATGTGCTGTGTTTAACCCTGGGAAACAAAGCCACACAAACCTATCACAATATTATCATTCAGGTAAACAGATATACTTTATTAGCAGTGCTATACTTAAAACACACTGGTAAAACAAAATTGTATCCGTGTTTCACAAACTATACAGTACTGCATCCAATTAAGCAAAATGAATTTTTTTTCAGCTGGACATCTATCATACAGATTTTTTTTAATGCACATTTGTACAGGAACATGAAAGCACTAACAATTGCCAGCATACATCCAGAAAAGCTTAGCTTTAAATAATTTATCACTACAACAAATTCCATTGCCATATCACACACACTGTGTTTTTCTCATGCATCTTAAACCCACTTCCACTGAACTGTTTTGCAGGCAAGAGTAAAAAGAAAAACAATGTTGTGGTCTTGTGTCTGTAAAAGCTGGGAGTCTCTCTTCAGTTGGGCTGCAGCAGGTTTCTGCTGTTTAAAGCACACTGCAGCTCTTGGTGTGCAAAATCAAAAGGTCAACAATGGCCACATTTATGAGTTAAAGCATCCAAGTGTTGCCAACATCCGTACAACTTTGGGATGAGTGGAGCAGCACTCAGCCTTCTAAGCTGGAGACACATTATGATATTGTGCAGAACTCCCGCCCGTTTCTTTTGTATAAACTGAGCAGCACTGATCTAAAAAAAGACACTACATTCCCAAAAACGATGAGGGAATAAACAGTACAATTTTGGTGTTATAAATATTTTAACACATTTTGTTACCAACTTCTGGCAATTTTCCCGTTTTGCTCTTTGAAAGTAGGGAAAGAGGCTCATGTCCTGCAGAGATCTAAATATTGAAATTCAATAATTTTATCCCACTGGCAGATTACAGTACTACCAATCAGTATCAAGTTCCAAGTCATTCTATTTCAATACTTAAGTAGTGGAATTTATTAACCTCAGTGAGACAATAAGCATGTCTGGTCTAAAATATACACTGGCACCTCACACACGTCTGCTTTGTACCAGCTTTTGAGTAAACTTTTGAACCTGCTTTAAGTTTGAAAATTAAAAGAAATTTGTTTTTCAATATGAGATCATTAGTCAATCAATCAGTAGTCAAGGCATCATCATTAACATTGGCGTCAAAATGATAAGTGTTATAGCAATTAACATCCAATCAGACTAACATACAATTTGTAATTGTGTAATTCTTATTTTGAAAATAAGAAACCTAGCAACAAATAGCTACACACAGAATACACACAGAAGGAGTGTTGCTGGTTTGTGCATGGAGAGCGATGCAAAATCAGTGGCCATGAAAATGATGTCACCTTTATTAAGTAAATTCTAATTCGCAGGAGAAGGGGAAAGCAATGCAGCACAAGCTAGTGGTGCATGCTATGAGCTAGAGATGTATTAGAGTCATGCGCTAGAAAACATTCAATAATTAATTGAAAAATTTACTTGAACTTTGAAAGGCAGGAACATTTTGATGCATGTGTGTTATTTGTGTGGTCAATGCAACTTTAGAACAATCTGTGCTAACTGACTGAACCAAGAAGCATTTTAGTCTCAGACTCAGCAGCACAAAATGCTTCAAAAACACTTCCTTCAGACTCCTCCCTCGGTCACACACACTCATAATGATCTGTGCAAATAGAGGGGGGTCCTCGGGACATGACAGTTTCGACATATAATGTTTCGAGTTTACAATGTTCACCAACACATCGGGTCAATTTAGAATCCCCAATTCACATGGATTAAAGCAAAAAAATGTCAAGCAAGACCAATGCTCCGTTTCTCCATCCCTCGAAACCCCGCCCCCCAATGGAAGTGAGAGGGGTCCCAGCCCGGATCATGTACCACACCCACACCCCATAATGTTAATAATCGTATCTAAACCAAGGAAAAAGACAGCCTTACCAGAACTGTGTCTGCTGGTTTACCCCCCAAGCCCCCCAACAGTTTTTTCTTCAGATCTGCATCAATCTCGCAATTGACCTTTAGCTCTCTCTGTTGACGGAAATCCGTCATAGTGATGGAAAACTTTAATCCATGAATTCACCTGACGTACACGTCTTTGGACTGTGAGAGAAACCGGAGACCCCGGAGGCAACCCACGCCACCATGAGAACATGCAAACTAGCACACAAATTCAAACCTCCAACCCAGGAGGTCTATGGCAACAGTGCAACACTGTGGGCCCTATGTGTAATATCTTATGTGCAATAGTCTTATCATGTGCAATGCCACTACTTATGTCAATATTACTTATCTGCTACTGATCTCTTTTGCATGCAATAAACAGACACAGTATAAAAACAACTCCAAACCACTTTGTGTTACTAGTAAATTACTTAACAATAAGTTTATTTTTCATTTATCCCTCTGCATTTTTGTTTATAGCATTGTGCATTTCATACTAAGTATTTGAGTATTTTCCTGCTTTTTTTTTTTTTTTACATAATATTTATCCTATTCTTGTCTTTGTGCCTCTGTGTGAAGTCAGGAAAGTAGAAGTATGAGTAGGAGCCAGAAACACGAAATGAGAAAGATCCAAACATAGAGCTATCCTTCCTGCAACTATAAGCCAGTCAGTTCGATTGACAAGTGAGATTACCTGAGGGACTGTAACAGAAGAGTCCAAGGGCACCAATCAGCTGCATACCAACTCTCAGACAAAATAGGACTTCAGTTAAGGAAATCAAGGGAGTTCTTGATTCCAGGTGCCACTAATACTGCAGTCATCTTATATTTCTGAATCGGATCTAAAGGATCTGACATCAGAGAAGGCTGAATCTCATCAGTATCACAATTAATCTATGATCATATCTGAGTACCTACAACAAGGAGCACCCAGACAGATGAGTCATGGCAGAACATAGTAAATGTAGCTTGTCTGTTTACAGTGTGTTTTGACCTGGTACCTGAATGTCTAAATATCTAAAGTGGTTTGATATAAGGTACTGCTTCTGCTTAAAACATTTCAAAAATAAAAAGGGTAAACAAACGACATGAACGATGACCTTAGTTTTAATGGGTGCAAAAATTTACTTAATTCATTCAATCATTAATTATCTATAGGGCATAATGTGAAAAGGCCGGAAGACTTGATAACCCCCGGGAGCACACAGACATTTATAAATTGTTACAGTAAGCCTGGCAATTGTAAAATGTGTCTATACTGAATCTGGCTAGGTAAATTTAATTTGATTTTGTTGTCATATTCTGAGAAAATGCCATCTTAAATATTCACAACAAGACTGCACAAGAAAAGTTACAAATTCGCACAATTCGTTTTTTGCAAAGCGGTATACACCTTCTTTAGAAATATTCCAAAAAAATATCTATTCCAAATGGGTTTAACTAAAATTCAATTGAATAAATGAATAAACCAATCTACTGTTGTTCTTCAAGTCTGTTCTCATCTGTCCACACGTTCCAAAGAAACTTTCCAAATAACAAAAAATATTAGCAAATTGCGTCTAGAAGATTTGATCTTATTTAAAACAAATATAAATATATTTCTTTATTCAAAGGTCAAATGTGTTACATTTTTCATAATAAAACAAATACACTTGGTACGTCTGTGCTTAGGGAGCATCGTGACTGTGCTACTGCAATGCAAATTGTGAAAATGTGAAAAATGTCAATCATGCAGAATATGGCAGTGATAGAAGACCAATGTTTGTAAATGACCAGCATGAATTAACCCAGTTCTGCTGTCCTCCCTCCTCTAGTGCCATTTGCTATGACAAATATGATGAGGTCCATCACTGCAGAATCATGCATCAAATCAAAGACTAGGTGTGTCATTATCCTTCTATTGCTCCAACAGAAAACAAAGTTCATTTCTTTCAACTTTTCAAGTTCATGGCACCCTTAACATGCTGCTCATAACAAGGAAGAAGCACAAAATACTCACATTAATTTTTCGCTCAGGGTTGTAACCCACCCTGACCAAGACTGAAATTTTTCTTTTTGCCCTCTAAAAAGTCTGAAATAAATTCATAACATGGCTTCTGCAGACGCTTTGTTTAGAAATGGCAGAAAAGTATGCAGTAATGGAAATGCATTGAGACAACCAATGCATTGAGACAGCAAGCTGAAGAGGAGCATTATCTGAAGTAAAGTAACTGGGTAATTTTCAACCTTCATTAAAAGGATTTTATGCTAGCTCTGTTATGTCTACACCTCATCAAATGAAGTGACGTCAAGGGAAAATTAATTTAACCCTCAAAAATGTAGCCAGGTAATAGCAAGTCACTACATGGCTCCATAGCCAGCAGCAGGCTCATCTGGAGAACGCCATGGAATGTCAATTAAATTCCTCTAAAGTGACTTCAGTAACTCCTCAAACTGATATTGTGCAGGGTTTCAAAACAAATGCTGTTCCAAATAGTTTAAATTCTCAATAAAGGACATTACAGACCTTAGTAGCAATTGCTAAAAGCCGCTTCTTACCTTGCTTTATCCACCAATTGCTCACTATACATCTGGCCTGCTGTTTTCTTTATCAGAATATTTGGTTTATTCCAGCAGTACCTACAGCTGAACATAGTTATGTTCAGACACGTTACATGCACCCCCCCTCAACAAATAGTGAAGAAGACAATGCTGGCAGGCACCCTCAGGTGCACATGACATATCTCAATGATCGATCACTGCATTCCCTGGTGTTAGAAGACAAAGCTTACGCTTAAATCTTGTTATGATTCACCTCCTTAAACATGGACTGTATTAGTATTCAGCTCTGATGCAGACATGCTGCGGAATAACTTACAGATCAGATCTGGGCAATGCATCAAGGGTGGGAGATTTTCAGCATTCGCTTCTTTTTAGCAAAACTGTTCGAGGTGCAAAAACAACTTTATACAGGACTACAAAACTTGAAATTGTCTTAGCTCATCTTTTTTGGACAATGTATAGCCCCCAAAATCTGTACAACAACTAACTAATGTTCACATTATGGTATTGCACTACTTGTTCTTTCTTGCTGCACTGAGCATCCTAATAATAAATAAAGTTCTTTCTCATCTTATACTCAGTGATCCTGGCAAACTAATAAAATGAAGTCAACTAAAGTAATTCAAGCTATGAATGAAAATAAATTTCATTTGTTTTAGAAGCTCCAGAATATGAAAAATCATTTGAATCTGGATTGTTTACAATCAGCAAACGTGAAGGCTACCTAAACTGCAGCAAATCCAGCCTCTCTTCATTCTTCATAATGAACATCTCATGTTTAACCATAAATGTAAAGCATTCAACATGAGGAACAGTTTTATTTTGGCCTTACAGAAAGATGTTTGAATAACCAACAGAAAGATTTTTCAATAACCAACTGAACTGGCAACCTGTCTGTCTTCGCACTGCCTGCTTTTGAAAAATAAGTAAATGTTCTAAATACAACATGCGGTATTTGAAAATACATAAGGTGCAACGGAACTGAATAAACTAATGAAACACATTATTTCATGACCGAGAGAGAATTCCTTTGACCCCATTTGCATTTGTCAATGAATTGCAGGTCTAAATTCAGTTTCTTACCAAGAGGTTCCACATGTTTGGAAGTGAGTCTTTGTTATCTCGATTTGAGTTCAAAACCTGGCATGCAGTTGGAGGAGACACATTAATAAGTTCCGTTAACTTCAAATATAATAGAAAAAATGTTAATTCTGCTTCACAGACCAAGCCAATATTGTGTAAAAGTGTAAGTAGGCAAGTTCTCGTCCAACCCATCTAACTCTGCACATCTGTCCATCACAGCTAAACCACACCAGCACTGTCCAGAAAATGTGTCTTTTATCTCATCTTTTGTCTTTTTATTTGAAATAAAACAATGATGCAGGAGGATGGAATTACAATATACATGGGTTATTCCGTGGAATCTGAACATTTTGTGTAATAAAATCACTTTAATACCAGATACATGCATAATTTCAAAATCATAACATTAGCATGTCTTCTGTCATCAATACTACCTCAAAATTAATTCAAATAAACACTGCTGTCCATGGTTAAAATTGCCTTTATATTGATAAGGCAGGGACTTTGGCCTGTCCCTCACTATGAAAGTTATTTTTCAGCAGGTCTTCTTAATAGTACATTTTT